>OZ020183.1:15364366-15622143 GCA_963971135.1 Stenus bimaculatus
ACCAAAAAATCATTTTTCTTAAAAATCAAACAAAAACTGCTGTAACTTTTTTATTTCTTTATAAAAAAATGTAAATTTTGTTTAAATAATTTTATTTTCATGAAATCTAATTAGAAATGTAGTTTTAAAATTTTTCGGACGATTATTTTTAAAATTATACCAAAAAAACGTTATTTTTTAGAAGTAATGCGTTTTTATTAAAAATCAAACAAAAACTGATGTAACTTTTTTATTTCTTTATAAAAAAATGTAAATTTTGTTTAAATAATTATATTTTCATGAAATCTAATTAGAAATTTAGTTTTAAAATTTTTCGGACGATTATTTTTAAAATTATACCAAAGAACGTTTTTCTTAAAAATCACACAAAAACTGCAGAAACATTTTTATTTCTTTATAAAAAAATGTAAATTTTGTTTAAATAATTTTATTTTCATGAAATCTAATTTGAAATGTAGTTTTAAAATTTTTCGGACGATTATTTTTAAAATTATACCAAAAAAACGTTATTTTTTAGAAATAATGCGTTTTTCTTAAAAATCAAACAAAAACTGCTGTAACTTTTTTATTTCTTTATAAAAAAATGTAAATTTTGTTCAAATAATTTTATTTTCATGAAATCTAATTAGAAATGTAGTTTTAAAATTTTTCGGACGATTATTTTTAAAATTATACCAAAAAAACGTTTTTCTTAAAAATCAAACAAAAACTGCTGTAACTTTTTTATTTCTTTATAAAAAAATGTAAATTTTGTTTAAATAATTTTGTTTTTATGAAATCTAATTAGAAATGTAGTTTTAAAATTTTTCGGACGATTATTTTTAAAATTATACCAAAAAAACGTTATTTTTTAGAAAAAATGTGTTTTTCTTAAAAATCAAACAAAAACTGCTGTAACTTTTTTATTTCTTTTTAAAAAAATGTAAATTTTGTTCAATTAATTTTATTTTCATGAAATCTAATTAGAAATGTAGTTTTAAAATTTTTCGGACGATTATTTTTAAAATTATACCAAAAAAACGTTATTTTTTAGAAATAATGCGTTTTTCTTAAAAATCAAACAAAAACTGCTGTAACTTTTTTATTTCTTTATAAAAAAATGTAAATTTTCTTTAAATAATTTTATTTTCATGAAATCTAATTAGAAATGTAGTTTCAAAATTTTTCCGACGATTATTTTTAAAATTATACCAAAAAAACGTTTTTCTTAAAAATCAAACAAAAACTGCTGTAACTTTTTTATTTCTTTATAAAAAAATGTAAATTTTGTTTAAATAATTTTATTTTCATGAAATCTAATTAGAAATGTAGTTTTAAAATTTTTCGGACGATTAGTTTTAAAATTATACCAAAAAAACGTTTTTCTTAAAAATCAAACAAAAACTGCTGTAACTTTTTTATTTCTTTATAAAAAAATGTAAATTTTGTTCAATTAATTTTATTTTCATGAAATCTAATTAGAAATGTAGTCTTAAAATTTTTCGGACGATTATTTTTAAAATTATACCAAAAAAACGTTATTTTTTAGAAATAATGCGTTTTTCTCAAAAATCAAACAAAAACTGCTGTAACTTTTTTATTTCTTTATAAAAAAATGTAAATTTTGTTCAAATAATTTTATTTTCATGAAATCTAATTAGAAATGTAGTTTTAAAATTTTTCGGACGATTATTTTTAAAATTATACCAAAAAAACGTTTTTCTTAAAAATCACACAAAAACTGCAGAAACTTTTTTATTTCTTTATAAAAAAATGTAAATTTTGTTTAAATAATTTTATTTTCATGAAATCTAATTAGAAATGTAGTTTTAAAATTTTTCGGACGATTATTTTTAAAATTATACCAAAAAAACGTTATTTTTTAGAAATAATGCGTTTTTCTTAAAAATCAAACAAAAACCGCTGTAACTTTTTTATTTCTTTATAAAAAAATGTAAATTTTGTTTAAATAATTTTATTTTTATGAAATCTAATTAGAAATGTAGTTTTAAAATTTTTCGGACGATTATTTTTAAAATTATACCAAAAAAACATTTTTCTTAAAAATCAAACAAAAACTGCTGTAACTTTTTTATTTCTTTATAAAAAAATGTAAATTTTGTTTAAATAATTTTATTTTAATGAAATCTAATTAAAAATGAAGTTTTAAAATTTTTCGGACGATTATTTTTAAAATTATACCAAAAAAACGTTATTTTTTAGAAATAATGCGTTTTTCTTAAAAATCAAACAAAAACTGCTGTAACTTTTTTATTTCTTTATAAAAAAATGTAAATTTTTTTTAAATGATTTTATTTTCATGAAATCTAAGTAGAAATGTAGTTTTAAAATTTTTCGGACAATTATTTTTAAAATTATACCAAAAAAAACGTTTTTCTTAAAAATCAAACAAAAACTGCTGTAACTTTTTTATTTCTTTATAAAAAAATGTAAATTTTGTTTAAATAATTTTATTTTCATGAAATCTAATTTGAAATGTAGTTTTAAAATTTTTCGGACGATTATTTTTAAAATTATACCAAAAAAACGTTATTTTTTAGAAATAATGTGTTTTTCTTAAAAATCAAACAAAAACTGCTGTAACTTTTTTATTTCTTTTTAAAAAAATGTAAATTTTGTTCAATTAATTTTATTTTCATGAAATCTAATTAGAAATGTAGTTTTAAAATTTTTCGGACGATTATTTTTAAAATTATACCAAAAAAACGTTATTTTTTAGAAATAATGCGTTTTTCTTTAAAATCAAACAAAAACTGCTGTAACTTTTTTATTTCTTTATAAAAAAATGTAAATTTTGTTCAAATAATTTTATTTTCATGAAATCTAATTAGAAATGTAGTTTTAAAATTTTTCGGACGATTATTTTTAAAATTATACCAAAAAAACGTTTTTCTTAAAAATCAAACAAAAACTGCTGTAACTTTTTTATTTCTTTATAAAAAAATGTAAATTTTGTTTAAATAATTTTATTTTAATGAAATCTAATTAGAAATGTAGTTTTAAAATTTTTCGGACGATCATTTTTAAAATTATACCAAAAAATCATTTTTCTTAAAAATCAAACAAAAACTGCTGTAACTTTTTTATTTCTTTATAAAAAAATGTAAATTTTGTTTAAATAATTTTATTTTCATGAAATCTAATTAGAAATGTAGTTTTAAAATTTTTCGGACGATTATTTTTAAAATTATACCAAAAAAACGTTATTTTTTAGAAGTAATGCGTTTTTATTAAAAATCAAACAAAAACTGCTGTAACTTTTTTATTTCTTTATAAAAAAATGTAAATTTTGTTTAAATAATTTTATTTTCATGAAATCTAATTTGAAATGTAGTTTTAAAATTTTTCGGACGATTATTTTTAAAATTATACCAAAAAAACGTTATTTTTTAGAAATAATGTGTTTTTCTTAAAAATCAAACAAAAACTGCTGTATCTTTTTTATTTCTTTTTAAAAAAATGTAAATTTTGTTCAATTAATTTTATTTTCATGAAATCTAATTAGAAATGTAGTTTTAAAATTTTTCGGACGATTATTTTTAAAATTATACCAAAAAAACGTTATTTTTTAGAAATAATGCGTTTTTCTTTAAAATCAAACAAAAACTGCTGTAACTTTTTTATTTCTTTATAAAAAAATGTAAATTTTGTTCAAATAATTTTATTTTCATGAAATCTAATTAGAAATGTAGTTTTAAAATTTTTCGGACGATTATTTTTAAAATTATACCAAAAAAACGTTTTTCTTAAAAATCACACAAAAACAGCAGAAACTTTTTTATTTCTTTATAAAAAAATTTAAATTTTGTTTAAATAATTTTATTTTCATGAAATCTAATTAGAAATGTAGTTTTAAAATTTTTCGGACGATTATTTTTAAAATTATACCAAAAAAACGTTATTTTTTAGAAATAATGCGTTTTTCTTAAAAATCAAACAAAAACTGCTGTAACTTTTTTATTTCTTTATAAAAAAATGTAAATTTTCTTTAAATAATTTTATTTTCATGAAATCTAATTAGAAATGTAGTTTCAAAATTTTTCCGACGATTATTTTTAAAATTATACCAAAAAAACGTTTTTCTTAAAAATCAAACAAAAACTGCTGTAACTTTTTTATTTCTTTATAAAAAAATGTAAATTTTGTTTAAATAATTTTATTTTAATGAAATCTAATTAGAAATGTAGTTTTAAAATTTTTCGGACGATCATTTTTAAAATTATACCAAAAAATCATTTTTCTTAAAAATCAAACAAAAACTGCTGTAACTTTTTTATTTCTTTATAAAAAAATGTAAATTTTGTTTAAATAATTTTATTTTCATGAAATCTAATTAGAAATGTAGTTTTAAAATTTTTCGGACGATTATTTTTAAAATTATACCAAAAAAACGTTATTTTTTAGAAGTAATGCGTTTTTATTAAAAATCAAACAAAAACTGATGTAACTTTTTTATTTCTTTATAAAAAAATGTAAATTTTGTTTAAATAATTATATTTTCATGAAATCTAATTAGAAATTTAGTTTTAAAATTTTTCGGACGATTATTTTTAAAATTATACCAAAGAACGTTTTTCTTAAAAATCACACAAAAACTGCAGAAACATTTTTATTTCTTTATAAAAAAATGTAAATTTTGTTTAAATAATTTTATTTTCATGAAATCTAATTTGAAATGTAGTTTTTAAATTTTTCGGACGATTATTTTTAAAATTATACCAAAAAAACGTTATTTTTTAGAAATAATGTGTTTTTCTTAAAAATCAAACAAAAACTGCTGTATCTTTTTTATTTCTTTTTAAAAAAATGTAAATTTTGTTCAATTAATTTTATTTTCATGAAATCTAATTAGAAATGTAGTTTTAAAATTTTTCGGACGATTATTTTTAAAATTATACCAAAAAAACGTTATTTTTTAGAAATAATGCGTTTTTCTTTAAAATCAAACAAAAACTGCTGTAACTTTTTTATTTCTTTATAAAAAAATGTAAATTTTGTTCAAATAATTTTATTTTCATGAAATCTAATTAGAAATGTAGTTTTAAAATTTTTCGGACGATTATTTTTAAAATTATACCAAAAAAACGTTTTTCTTAAAAATCACACAAAAACAGCAGAAACTTTTTTATTTCTTTATAAAAAAATTTAAATTTTGTTTAAATAATTTTATTTTCATGAAATCTAATTAGAAATGTAGTTTTAAAATTTTTCGGACGATTATTTTTAAAATTATACCAAAAAAACGTTATTTTTTAGAAATAATGCGTTTTTCTTAAAAATCAAACAAAAACTGCTGTAACTTTTTTATTTCTTTATAAAAAAATGTAAATTTTCTTTAAATAATTTTATTTTCATGAAATCTAATTAGAAATGTAGTTTCAAAATTTTTCCGACGATTATTTTTAAAATTATACCAAAAAAACGTTTTTCTTAAAAATCAAACAAAAACTGCTGTAACTTTTTTATTTCTTTATAAAAAAATGTAAATTTTGTTTAAATAATTTTATTTTCATGAAATCTAATTAGAAATGTAGTTTTAAAATTTTTCGGACGATTATTTTTAAAATTATACCAAAAAAACGTTATTTTTTAGAAATAATGCGTTTTTCTTAAAAATCAAACAAAAACTGCTGTAACTTTTTTATTTCTTTATAAAAAAATGTAAATTTTGTTCAAATAATTTTATTTTCATGAAATCTAATTAGAAATGTAGTTTTAAAATTTTTCAGACGATTATTTTTAAAATTATACCAAAAAAACGTTTTTCTTAAAAATCACACAAAAACTGCAGAAACTTTTTTATTTCTTTATAAAAAAATGTAAATTTTGTTTAAATAATTTTATTTTAATAAAATCTAATTAGAAATGTAGTTTTAAAAATTTTCGGACGATTAATTTTTAAATTATACCAAAAAAAACGTTATTTTTTAGAAATAATGCGTTTTTCTTAAAAATCAAACAAAAACTGCTGTAACTTTTTTATTTCTTTATAAAAAAATGTAAATTTTGTTCAAATAATTTTATTTTCATGAAATCTAATTAGAAATGTAGTTTTAAAATTTTTCAGACGATTATTTTTAAAATTATACCAAAAAAACGTTTTTCTTAAAAATCACACAAAAACTGCAGAAACTTTTTTATTTCTTTATAAAAAAATGTAAATTTTGTTTAAATAATTTTATTTTAATGAAATCTAATTAGAAATGTAGTTTTAAAAATTTTCGGACGATTAATTTTTAAATTATACCAAAAAAAACGTTATTTTTTAGAAATAATGCGTTTTTCTTAAAAATCAAACAAAAACTGCTGTAACTTTTTTATTTCTTTATAAAAAAATGTAAATTTTTTTTAAATAATTTTATTTTCATGAAATCTAAGTAGAAATGTAGTTTTAAAATTTTTCGGACGATTATTTTTAAAATTATACCAAAAAAACGTTTTTCTTAAAAATCAAACAAAAACTGCTGTAACTTTTTTATTTCTTTATAAAAAAATGTAAATTTTGTTTAAATAATTTTGTTTTTATGAAATCTAATTAGAAATGTAGTTTTAAAATTTTTCGGACGATTATTTTTAAAATTATACCAAAAAAACTTTATTTTTTAGAAATAATGTGTTTTTCTTAAAAATCAAACAAAAACTGCTGTAACTTTTTTATTTCTTTATAAAAAAATGTAAATTTTGTTCAATTAATTTTATTTTCATGAAATCTAATTAGAAATGTAGTTTTAAAAATTTTTCGGATGATTATTTTTAAAATTATACCAAAAAAACGTTATTTTTTAGAAATAATGCGTTTTTCTTAATAGTCAAACAAAAACTGCTGTAACTTTTTTATTTCTTTATAAAAAAATGTAAATTTTGTTCAAATAATTTTATTTTCATGAAATCTAATTAGAAATGTAGTTTTAAAATTTTTCGGACGATTAGTTTTAAAATTATACCAAAAAAACGTTTTTCTTAAAAATCAAACAAAAACTGCTGTAACTTTTTTATTTCTTTATAAAAAAATGTAAATTTTGTTCAATTAATTTTATTTTCATGAAATCTAATTAGAAATGTAGTTTTAAAATTTTTCGAACGATTATTTTTAAAATTATACCAAAAAAACGTTATTTTTTAGAAATAATGCGTTTTTCTTAAAAATCAAACAAAAACTGCTGTAACTTTTTTATTTCTATATAAAAAAATGTAAATTTTCTTTAAATAATTTTATTTTCATGAAATCTAATTAGAAATGTAGTTTTAAAATTTTTCGGACGATTATTTTTAAAATTATACCAAAAAAACGTTTTTCTTAAAAATCACACAAAAACAGCAGAAACTTTTTTATTTCTTTATAAAAAAATTTAAATTTTGTTTAAATAATTTTATTTTCATGAAATCTAATTAGAAATGTAGTTTTAAAATTTTTCGGACGATTATTTTTAAAATTATACCAAAAAAAACGTTATTTTTTAGAAATAATGCGTTTTTCTTAAAAATCAAACAAAAACTGCTGTAACTTTTTTATTTCTTTATAAAAAAATGTAAATTTTCTTTAAATAATTTTATTTTCATGAAATCTAAGTAGAAATGTAGTTTCAAAATTTTTCCGACGATTATTTTTAAAATTATACCAAAAAAACGTTTTTCTTAAAAATCAAACAAAAACTGCTGTAACTTTTTTATTTCTTTATAAAAAAATGTAAATTTTGTTTAAATAATTTTATTTTAATGAAATCTAATTAGAAATGTAGTTTTAAAATTTTTCGGACGATCATTTTTAAAATTATACCAAAAAATCATTTTTCTTAAAAATCAAACAAAAACTGCTGTAACTTTTTTATTTCTTTATAAAAAAATGTAAATTTTGTTTAAATAATTTTATTTTCATGAAATCTAATTAGAAATGTAGTTTTAAAATTTTTCGGACGATTATTTTTAAAATTATACCAAAAAAACGTTATTTTTTAGAAGTAATGCGTTTTTATTAAAAATCAAACAAAAACTGATGTAACTTTTTTATTTCTTTATAAAAAAATGTAAATTTTGTTTAAATAATTATATTTTCATGAAATCTAATTAGAAATTTAGTTTTAAAATTTTTCGGACGATTATTTTTAAAATTATACCAAAGAACGTTTTTCTTAAAAATCACACAAAAACTGCAGAAACATTTTTATTTCTTTATAAAAAAATGTAAATTTTGTTTAAATAATTTTATTTTCATGAAATCTAATTAGAAATGTAGTTTTAAAATTTTTCGGACAATTATTTTTAAAATTATACCAAAAAAACGTTATTTTTTAGAAATAATGTGTTTTTCTTAAAAATCAAACAAAAACTGCTGTAACTTTTTTATTTTTTTTTAAAAAAATGTAAATTTTGTTCAATTAATTTTATTTTCATGAAATCTAATTAGAAATGTAGTTTTAAAATTTTTCGGACGATTATTTTTAAAATTATTCCGAAAAAACGTTATTTTTTAGAAATAATGCGTTTTTCTTAAAAATCAAACAAAAACTGCTGTAAGTTTTTATTTCTTTATAAAAAAATGTAAATTTTGTTCAAATAATTTTATTTTCATGAAATCTAATTAGAAATGTAGTTTTAAAATTTTTCGGACGATTATTTTTAAAATTATACCAAAAAAACGTTTTTCTTAAAAATCACACAAAAACTGCTGTAACTTTTTTATTTCTTTATAAAAAAATGTAAATTTTGTTTAAATAATTTTATTTTCATGAAATCTAATTAGAAATGTACTTTTAAAATTTTTCGGACGATTATTTTTAAAATTATACCAAAAAAACGTTATTTTTTAGAAATAATGCGTTTTTCTTAAAAATCAAACAAAAACTGCTGTAACTTTTTTATTTCTTTATAAAAAAATGTAAATTTTGTTTAAATAATTTTATTTTCATGAAATATAATTAGAAATTTAGTTTTAAAATTTTTCGGACGATTATTTTTAAAATTATACCAAAAAAACGTTTTTCTTAAAAATCAAACAAAAACTGCTGTAACTTTTTTATTTCTTTATAAAAAAACGTAAATTTTATTTAAATAATTTTATTTTAATGAAATCTAATTAGAAATGTAGTTTTAAAATTTTTCGGACGGTTATTTTTAAAATTATACCAAAAAAACGTTATTTTTTAGAAAAAATGCGTTTTTCTCAAAAATCAAACAAAAACTGCTGTAACTTTTTTATTTCTTTATAAAAAAATGTAAATTTTGTTTAAATAATTATATTTTCATAAAATCTAATTAGAAATGTAGTTTTAAAATTTTTCGGACGATTATTTTTAAAATTATACCAAAAAAACATTTTTCTTAAAAATCACACAAAAACTGCAGAAACTTTTTTATTTCTTTATAAAAAAATGTAAATTTTGTTTAAATAATTTTATTTTCATGAAATCTAATTAGAAATGTAGTTTTAAAACTTTTCGGACAATTATTTTTAAAATTATACCAAAAAAACGTTATTTTTTAGAAATAATGCGTTTTTCTTAAAAATCAAACAAAAACTGCTGTAACTTTTTTATTTCTTTATAAAAAATTGTAAATTTTGTTTAAATAATTTTATTTTCATGAAATCTAATTAGAAATGTAGTTTTAAAATTTTTCGGACGATTATTTTTAAAATAATACCAAAAAAACGTTATTTTTTAGAAATAATGCGTTTTTCTTAAAAATCAAACAAAAACTGCTGTAACTTTTTTATTTCTTTATAAAAAATTGTAAATTTTGTTTAAATAATTTTATTTTCATGAAATCTAATTAGAAATGTAGTTTTAAAATTTTTCGGACGATTATTTTTAAAATAATACCAAAAAAACCTTATTTTTTAGAAATAATGCGTTTTTCTTAAAAATCAAACAAAAACTGCTGTACCTTTTTTATTTCTTTATAAAAAAATGTAAATTTTGTTTAAATAATTTTATTTTCATGAAATCTAATTAGAAATGTAGTTTTGAAATTTTTCGGACGATTATTTTTAAAATTGTACCAAAAAAACGTTATTTTTTAGAAATAATGCGTTTTTCCTAAAAATCAAACAAAAACTGCTGTAACTTTTTTATTTCTTTATAAAAAAATGTAAATTTTGTTTAAATAATTTTATGTTCATGAAATCTAATTAGAAATGTAGTTTTAAAATTTTTCGGACGATTATTTTTAAAATTATACCAAAAAAACGTTATTTTTTAGAAATAATGCGTTTTTCTTAAAAATCAAACAAAAACTGCTGTAACTTTTTTATTTCTTTAAAAAAATGTAAATTTTGCTTAAATAATTTTATTTTCATGAAATCTAATTAGAAATGTAGTTTTAAAATTTTTTCGGTCGATTATTTTTAAAATTATACCAAATAAACGTTTTTCTTAAAAATCACACAAAAACTGCAGAAAATTTTTTATTTCTTTATAAAAAAATGTAAATTT
The DNA here is from genome assembly GCA_963971135.1 of Stenus bimaculatus. Taxonomy (NCBI): domain Eukaryota; kingdom Metazoa; phylum Arthropoda; class Insecta; order Coleoptera; family Staphylinidae; genus Stenus; species Stenus bimaculatus. Next base: position 15,374,797 of record OZ020183.1, read on the forward strand.
TGTTTAAATAATTTTATTTTCATGAAATCTAATTAGAAATGTAGTTTTGAAATTTTTCGGACGATTATTTTTAAAATTGTACCAAAAAAACGTTATTTTTTAGAACAAATGCGTTTTTCTTAAAAATCAAACAAAAACTGCTGTAACTTTTTTATTTCTTTATAAAAAAATGTAAATTTTGTTTAAATAGTTTTATTTTCATGAAATCTAATTAGAAGTGTAGTTTTAAAATTTTTCGGACGATTATTTTTAAAATTATACCAAAAAAACGTTATTTTTTAGAAGTAATGCGATTTTCTTAAAAATCAAACAAAAACTGCTGTAACTTTTTTATTTCTTTATAAAAAAATGTAAATTTTGTTTAAATAATTTTATTTTCATGAAATCTAATTAGAAATGTAGTTTTAAAATTTTTCGGACGATTATTTTTAAAATTATACCAAAAAAACGTTTTTCTTAAAAATCACACAAAAACTGCAGAAACTTTTTTATTTCTTTATAAAAAAATGTAAATTTTGTTTAAATAATTTTATTTTCATGAAATCTAATTAGAAATGTAGTTCTAAAATTTTTCGGACGATTATTTTTAAAATTATACCAAAAAAACGTTATTTTTTAGAAATAATGCGTTTTTCTTAAAAATCAAACAAAAACTGCTGTAACTTTTTTATTTCTTTAAAAAAATGTAAATTTTGCTTAAATAATTTTATTTTCATGAAATCTAATTAGAAATGTAGTTTTGAAATTTTTCGGACGATTATTTTTAAAATTATACCAAAAAAACGTTATTTTTTAGAAATAATGCGTTTTTCTTAAAAATCAAACAAAAACTGCTGTAACTTTTTTATTTCTTTATAAAAAAATGTAAATTTTGTTTAAATAATTTTATTTTCATGAAATCTAATTAGAAATGTAGTTTTAAAATTTTTCGGACGATTATTTTTAAAGTTATACCAAAAAAACGTTTTTCTTAAAAATCACACAAAAACTGCAGAAACTTTTTTATTTCTTTATAAAAAAATGTAAATTTTGTTTAAATAATTTTATTTTCATAAAATCTAATTAGAAATGTAGTTTTAAAATTTTTCGGACGATTATTTTTAAAATTATACCAAAAAAACGTTATTTTTTAGAAATAATGCGTTTTTCTTAAAAATCAAACAAAAACTGCTGTAACTTTTTTATTTCTTTATAAAAAAATTTAAATTTTGTTTAAATAATTTTATTTTCATGAAATCTAATTAGAAATGTAGTTTTAAAATTTTTCGGTCGATTATTTTTAAAATTATACCAAAAAAACGTTTTTCTTTAAAATCACACAAAAACTGCAGAAACTTTTTTATTTCTTTATAAAAAAATGTAAATTTTGTTAAAATAATTTTATTTTCATGAAATCTAATTAGAAATGTAGTTTTAAAATTTTTCGGACGATTATTTTTAAAATTATATCAAAAAAACGTTATTTTTAAGAAATAATGCGTTTTTCTTAAAAATCAAACAAAAACTGCTGTAACTTTTTTATTTCTTCATAAAAAAATGTAAATTTTGTTTAAATATTTTTATATTAATGAAATCTAATTAGAAATGCCGTTTTAAAATTATTGGGACGATTAATTTTAAAATTATACAAAGACAACTTTATTTTTAAGAAATAATGCGTTTATTCTTAAAAATCAAACAAAAACTGCTGTAACTTTTTTATTTCTTCATAAAAAAAGGTAAATTTTGTTTAAATAATTTTATTTTCATGAAATCTAAGTAGAAATGTCGTTTTAAAATTTTTCGGACGATTAATTTTAAAATTATACAAAAAAAAAAACGTTTTTCTTAAAAATCACACAAAAACTGCAGAAACTTTTTTATTTCTTTATAAAAGAATGTAAATTTTATTTAAATAATTTTATTTTCATGAAATCTAATTAGAAATGTAGTTTTAAAATTTTTCGGACGATTATTTTTAAAATTATACCAAAAAAACGTTATTTTTTAGAAATAATGCGTTTTTCTTAAAAATCAAACAAAAACTGCTGTAACTTTTTTATTTCTTTATAAAAAATTGTAAATTTTGTTTCAATTAATTTATTTTCATGAAATCTAATTAGAAATGCCGTTTTAAAATTTTTCCGGCTATTTATTCTACAGTTATACAAAAAAACGTTTTTCATAAATATCACACAAAACCTGCAGTAACTTTTTTATTTCTTCATAAAAAAATTTAAATTTTGTTTAAATATTTTTATTTTCATGAAATCTAATTAAAAATGCCGTTTTATAATTTTCGGACGAATAATTTTAAAATTATACAAAAAAAACGTTATTTTTAAGAAATAATGCGTTTTTCTTGAAAATCAAACAAAAACTGCTGTAACTTTTTTATTTCTTTTTAAAAAAATGTAAATTTTGTTTAAATTATTTTATTTTCATAAAATCTAATTAGAAATGCCGTTTTAAAATTTTTCGGACGATTAATTTTAAAATTATACAAAAAAAAACGTTATTTTTAAGAAATAATGCGTTTTTCTTAAAAATCAAACAAAAACGGCTGTAACTTTTTTATTTCTTTATAAAAAAATGTAGATTTTGATTAAATAATTTCATTTTCATGAAATCTAAATAGAAATGCAGTTTTAGAATTTTTCGGACGATTAATTTTAATATTTCACAAAAAAAACGTTATTTTTAAGAAAAATGCGTTTTTCTTAAAAATCAAACAAAAACTGATGTAACTTTTTTATTTCTTCATAAAAAAATGTAAATTTTGTTTAAATAATTTTATTTTCATGAAATCTAAATAGAAATGCCGTTTTAGAATTTTTCGGACGATTAATTTTAAAATTATACAAAAAAAACGTTATTTTTAGAAATAATGCACTTTTCTTAAAAATCAAACAAAAACTGCTGTAACTTTTTTATTTCTTATTAAAAAAATGTAAATTTTGTTTAAATAATTTTATTTTCATGAAATCTAATTAAAAATGCCGTTTTAAAATTACTCGTACGATTACTTTTAAAATTATACAAAAAATAACGGTATTTTTAAGAAATAATGCGTTTTTCTTAAAAATCAAACAAAAACTGATGTAACTTTTTTATTTCTTCATAAAAAAATGTAAATTTTGTTTAAATAATTTTATTTTCATGAAATCTAAATAGAAATGCCGTTTTAGAATTTTTCGGACGATTAATTTTAAAATTATACAAAAAAAACGTTATTTTTTAGAAATAATGCATTTTTCTTAAAAATCAAACAAAAACTGCGGTAACTTTTTTATTTCTTCTTAAAAAAATGTTAATTTTGTTTAAATAATTTTATTTTCATGAAATCTAATTAAAAATGCCGTTTTAAAATTTCTCGGACGATTAATTTTAAAATTATACAAAAAAAACGGAATTTTTAAGAAATAATGCGTTTTTCTTAAAAATCACACAAAAACTGCAGTAACTTTTTTAATTCTACATAAAAAAATGTAAATTTTGTTTAAATAATTTTTTTTTCATGAAATCTAATTAGAAATTCCGTTTTAAAATTTTTCGGACGATTTATTCTAAAGTTACACAAAAAAACGTTTTTCTTAAAAATCACACAAGAACTGCAGTACCTTTTTTACTTCTTCATAAAAATATGTAAATTTTGTTTAATAATTTTATTTTCATGAAACCTAATTAGAAATGCCGTTTAAAAATTTTTCGGACGATTTATTCTAAAGTTATACAAAAACACTTTTTCTTAAAAATCACACAAAAACTGCAGTAACTTTTTTATTTCTTCATAAAAAAATGTAAATTTTGTTAAAATAATTGTATTTTCATGAAATCTAATTAGAAATGCCGTTTTAAAATTTTTCGGACGATTTATTCTAAAGTTATACAAAAACACGTTTTTCTTAAAAATCAAACAAAAACTGCTGTAACTTTTTTATTTCTTTATAAAAAAATGTAAATTTTGTTTAGATAATTATATTTTTATGAAATCTAATTAGAAATGCCGTTTTATATTTTTTAGGACGATTAATTTTAAAATTATACAAAAAAAACGTTTTTCTTTAAACGTTATTTTTAAGAAATAATTCGTTTTTCTTAAAAATCACACAAAAACTGCTGTAACTTTTTTATTTCTTCTTAAAAAAATGTAAATTTTGTTTAAATAATTTTTTCTATTTTGCGTCTTAAATACAGCTATTAGAGCACTCAAAACTGTTCGCTTATTGCTATAAGCGAACTGTTTTTAGCAGGGGAATGTATATTTTCGAAGTTGGTAGCATTGAAGTTTACTTTCTTGTCATCAAAATTATGTAAGGTAACTTAAGGTTTCGACCTACATCCTGGGTATCATTGTTATCGGAAAAAATCCTTTAGCTAAATAGGGGGTGGCCCCGCTATCATGCTATTTGAAGAAATAAAGATATTTGCGAAAAAAGTTACAGTTTTATATAAGTTCTTTTTCGCTTTGCGAATTTTTAGTTTCTGTCAGTTTTTAAAGTGTTCGTAATTAAATTTTAATTTCGCTTTTTTCGATTTTGCGCCCCCTTGATTCGTGGGCCTGGAGCAGTCTCATCCAACTGCTCCACTGTGTTTTGGCTTGAAATAATATTCTGAATTTCGGGTTTTAACTGGTTTCTTACGTCATAACTAGTTCTTCCAAATCAACGATCAGGTAAAACTAGTTTTGACTGAAACTCTCAGTTAAAACCCGAAATAATGTTGAAGATTCAATTTATTCGAGTTTTCACAAATGTAGTTAGTTAGATCGCGTATTAACTAGTTAAAACTAGTTTGAACAAACGTCTTTAGTTACTTCTAGTTTTGACTAGTTAAAACTAGTTTTTACTGATTTCGGTTTTTAACGGTAACATATATAATGAAGAGTAAGGGTCCCAAGATGCTTCCTTGGGAACCTGCCTCATTTGCGAAAGAGCATGTTTCAATGAGACACACTGATTTCTGCCTTTCAAGAAACTATCTAGCCTACTGAGTGCTGGGCCACGTATGCCGATACATTCAAGTTTATCGTGAATTAAACTGTGGTCAACAGATCAAAAGCTTTTGAAAAATCAAAGCTTTCATTTACAACTTTATTACCCTGTTCAATTGCATTTAACAGTCTTAAAGATTGATAGTAGGGCGTCATTAGTAGAAAGCCCTTCACGAAAACCGTATTGAGATTCAGTTATTATGTTATTCTTATTTAAAAAATGAGTAAGTCTTATTAGGTACGCTTTTTCTAGAACTTTTGAAAAGACGGAAAGTAGCGCTATTGGCTCATAGTTGGATATTAGTTGGGGATTGTTTTTCTTGTGTATTGGAATGGTTTTAGAAATTTTTAAACAATTTGGAAATATACCCTCCAAAAATGATTTATTTATTATGTCACATAGAGGAACTGCAACAATGACGAAGAAAAACGAAAAAAATAATTGATATTTTTAAAATAAAAATATGTGAAAAAATTTGGATGTGAGTGGGGTCCAACATAGAAAAAAATTGAAAAAACCGATAATTTATCAAGTCGCAAATTGTAATTAATTAATTTCTCGTAATCAAAAAAATGTATACCCGCCAATTTTATACAAATTGTTAATATAGTAGTAAGCAATAAAAATATGTAAAATTTTTTGATGTGAGTAGGGTCCAACATAGAAAAAAATTGAATAAATCGATAGTTTATGAAGTCGCGAATGGTAATTAATTAATTTCTCGTAATCAAAAAATGTATACCCGCCAATTTTTTACAGATTGGTAAGATAATAGCAAGCAATAAAAATATGTGAAAAAATTTCATCTAAGTAGGGTCCAACATAGAAAAAAATTGATCAAAAAAATGTATACCCGCCAATTTTATACAAATTGTTAATATAGTTGTAAGCAATAAAAATATGTAAAAATTTTTGATGTGAGTAGGGTCCAACATAGAAAAAAATCGTTAATTTATGAAGTCGCGAATGGTAATTAATTAATTTCTGGTAATCAAAAAAATGTATACCCTCCAATTTTTTACAGATTGGTAATATGAAGTCGCGACCTTTATTTTTTTAATTTCTCCTAATTAAAAAAATGTATACCCGCGAATTTTTGGCAGATTGTTAATATAATAGTAAAGAATAAAAACTAGTAAAAATGTTTGATCTAAGTAGGGTCCAACATTAAAAAAAATTGAAAAAACCGATAATTTATGAAGTCGCGAATGGTAATTAATTTCTCGAATCAAAAAAATGTGTAGCCGCCAATTTTTTACAGACTGTTAGTATAATAGTAAGCAATAAAAATAAGTAAAAATTTTTGATGTGAGTAGGGTCCAACATAGAAAAAAATTGAATAAATCGATAATTTATGAAGTCGCGAATGGTAATTAATTAATTTCTCGTAATCAAAAAAATGTATAACCGCCAATTTTTTACATGTAATAATAATTTAAGTTTTTGACTAAAAGAATTGGAACTCTATTCAGCAACTAATCGAAATTCAGTTATTTATCTAATATCTGCGACGCACTTTTGAACACCTGTTTTATGTGCAGGGTAGTGGGCTTTTAGTCTTGATCATTTATTTTATTAAATTATACAAATAAAAAAAATAAATTTTTTCGGATATTTTATTAATTTGACGCATTTTTCATTAATAATATAAAACAATATTTAATTTTGATGGATTCTTTCTAAAAAATTTTTATTTTTGGGAGGAATTAAATTTAATTTCAGTCAAAAAACGGTATTTGTATTTTCAATTTAGCAAAACGTTTTTTTTCTTTAAATCAATGAGTGTAGGGCGTTGTGTGACTCGGTTACACCATTGTAAATCTACTTTTCGCTCGTAAAAAATCATTTTTTGGCATTTGTATTTGAAAGGTTAACAAAAAATCTGTGATCCAGCAACAAGGAATAATTTCAAAAATAAAAATAATTTCAAAGAAAAATTATACCTACGTATTCGTCTGGCTAAATTAAAAGAGTATAATTAAAATTATTAAATTTTAAGGGGGAAAACTACGCCCTTAACTATTTTTTTTAATATAATAGGGGAAGATAATTTTTTTTATTTTCAATTTTCTTTTACAGTTTATACAATTCTACACAAAATATCAAAAATTTGAGTGGCAACCCCTTCCCATTTTTTTAATTAAATTTAAAATGCAACGTAAGGCGCTTCAAATAAACCTCAAATTCTATTCGAAGATCATGGTTTATTTTCAGATTTCTTCTCCAGTTTGATTGTTTATACAATTGCAAATAAAATATCAGCCCTTTCCTATTTTTTTATAAATTAAATTCAAAGTGCAGCGTAATGCGCGGTGCGCGTTTTTAACAAACTCCAATTTATAGTTTATGTTTGAAATTTTGGATTTTATTTGAAGCGTATTACGCTGCTTTTTGAATTTAATTTAAGAGGAAAAGGGAAAGGGTAGCCACTCAAATTTTTTATATTTTGTGTAGAATTGTATAAACAATTAAGCTGTAAAAGAAAATTGAAAATAATCAATGATCTTCCCCTATAATTAAAAAAAAATAATTTAGGTGTAGTTTTCACCCTTAAAATTTAATAATTTTAATTATATCTTTTTATTTCAACCCAGAGGAATACGAGGGTATATATTTTTTTTAATTTTGCTAGTTTCACACAAGTAAATTAAATTAATTTTTCAAATACATATTTTGTTTTTCATCTTTAGAACGTTTAGCCTGAATAGTGGAGATATGTATCTCCAAAAGTAAGAGTTTTAGAAAAAATAATTTTCCTCTAAAATTTGTTTAGTTTGACTTTTTTTACGTGGAGGACTTCTTTGTGGTTATTATAACCCCGAAACTGGTGTTTTAATATAATCTGAATCTTGAGGAAAACAGCAACAAATTTTGTTTTTAACCTTAAATTATTACATGTATTTTTTAATTTCTTATTTAATTTTTTTTTCATAATTAAATAATTTAATTTTATTTAAAATTATGGATAAACGAATACCTTTCTTTTGTTTTTAGAATTTGGTTGGAATGAATCCGAAATTAATTCCATCTCACAACCGAAAAGAATCTATTTATGGTCAAATTTGTGATAAACTTAATCTAAAAAATCAAACCAAGAACAGATTGCTTGTAAGAATAACAATCAACAGAAATAAAGAAAATATTTTTAAATCTTTTACCCAAGCAAATGTTACGAAGTCTACGTCTCCTTTATCTGAATTTAATACTACACCAATACTAGAAAAATTTAATACTACACCAAATTCATTCGATAGTCCTATTGATAAAGACAGCAAGATTTGTTTAACGGACAATTTAAACAATGATTCTTTAATTAAAAACAGTTTGAAAGATTATGACGCAGGGGATAATGTTAAATTTAATATTACATCAAGCTCTTCCAGTAAATGTTCGAGCTTCTCAAATTCAAATAATAGAAAAGCAATTAATAATACCGACTTACAAATTACACAGTGTATGTTTGGTTATGTTGAAAAAGTCAGGTGTATGAATTGCTAAATAATTTAATAGTGAAAGCAATGAATAAAAGTAAATAATTGGTATGGTAATAAAGTACAGGACACAAAGTATCAGTAGCCACGTTTTATAACTGAAAAACTGAGTCGTTATCACGTAATAATAAATATAAATTCAATATAGGTTAGAGGTTAAACTTAAATCCTAAATTGATGAAATGGAGTGCATTAAGTGCAAAGAACCAAAGAATCTGGCTAGGTGTGATAAATGTGGTAGTTCATTATGTAAATCGTGTAGCAATTTAACTGCATCAGAAATAAAGGTCATTCAACTTAAAGAAAGAAGGATGAAATACTATTGTCAAGCATGTGATGATGATGAAGAAGGAAATCTAAATGAAAAACTGAAGAATGAGGTAAAAGCAAAAGACTGTACAATTGGAGAAAAAAATATTATAATAAACCAACTCAAAAAGCAACTAAGAAGAATGGAGGAACAAAACGATGATACAAACATTGCAGAAGATATGAAGACGTTAAAAGAAAATAATAAAGAAATGGTGCAAATGCTAAATATGATCGTGTCCAATATCAAAAGTGGTATAGAAGAAGCAAATGATAGTAGTAGTAGTAATAGTAAAAGTGATAAAATATTTAATATTATGGGTGAAATTAAAGAAAAAGTTTGCGAGATAAAGACTGCATTCAATAGCGAAGATGATAGTGGAACCAATGACCTGAATAAGAGTCAGAGCTATGCACAAATAGTAAATAAAAAGAATGAACATATTGTTATTGTAAAGCCAAAGGAGAAACAAGAGCCAAACAAGGTTAAGGAAGATTTAATTAAAAATATAAAACCAACGGAATTACAAATAGGGATAAACATTGAGAAGCGTACTAGAGAAGGAGGGGTAATAATTAATTGCACTTCAAAAGAAGATAGAATAAATCTGGAAAATAATTTAAATACCACCATGGGTGAAGCATATGAAATAAGTCAACCAAAAGGCATCAAAATCAAGAAATTAAAAATCATTGGAGTTAAAGAAGAGGACAATACAGATAATTTGATACAGAATATAATAAATCAGAATAAACTTGGGATAAGAGTAAATGATATAAAAATAATTAAAATTGGAAAAATAATCGAAAAGAGGTTTAATTTATACATCGAAATGGATAAAAATGTGTTTGATAAAATTATAAATAGGGAATTTATATACATTGGCTGGAAAAAGTGTAAAATTTTTGAGGATTTTAATATAATTAGGTGTATAAAATGTCAAAAGTATGGGCACTTTATAAAGGACTGCACTAGTAAAGACTTTAACTGTCCGATATGTGCTAAAAATCATAAGCAAACTGATTGTAAGAGTAATGTATCATTTTGCTCAAACTGTACAAATGCAAATAAGAAGTTTAATCTGGAACTGGACATAAATCACTGCGCGTGGGATAGTAATTGTGAAGTATTTCAAAAAATTTTAAGAACAAAGAAAGAAAGACAATAGCAATTACAGTATAATCACAAAAATCAACAAAATGTAGTATATTTTAACTGTCAAGGCTTCCTAAATAATAAAGACCAAATAGTCAACTTAATTCAAAGAACCACACCCCTTATGATATGCCTAACGGAAACGCATATTGACGAAAATATATATGAAAATGAAATTAGTATTAAGGGATATAATTTAGAAAAAACCCTTACAAAAAACAGAAGAACAGGAGGTATTAGTGTGTATATTCATAAAAATTCCAAATACAAAGTAATTGCTAACTATATTGTTGAAGATTTTTTAAGTCTAATAGCAGTTGATATAAAGGTTGAGAATGTAAAGTATCAAATTACAACGATATATCATCCCCCTCAGAAGAATGATGCTTCGTTCTTGGATAAGCTAAGTGAATACATAAAAAATATGGAATGCAGAGATAGGATACCTATTATAATTGGGGACTTCAACTTAGATGTAAGTAAATCATCCTTCTATGTGGATAAATTAAAGAAAATTATATATGAGGAGGGCTTAATACAAACTGTTGAAGATTTTACAAGAATAACGGAAAATAGTAGAACCATAATTGATCTTTTAATAACAACACCGTTTAATACAGTACAAAATAAGGTAGTTCTGAAACCAAAAATAAGTGACCATAACATCATAGTAATAAGCTTAAAGAAAGATGAAATTAGTAAAGAAGATGTAAGACATACATGGAGAGATGTGAAAAATTATATGAAGCACTACAAAGTAAAATATATGAGATAAAGTGGGATAATGATACAAGTGATCCAAATAAAATAGCACAAAACCAATTAAATCCATTAAAAAATATAGTAAATGAGTTATGTCCCATTAAAGTCATTACAGTAAAACCATGCCATGTGAGTAATAAATGGTTCAATAAGGAAATTCAAAATAAAATAAAGAGTAGAGATGTCAAATTTAGAGAAGCTACATTAAACAACCACCCGGATTTATGGAGTGAATTTAGAAAAGAAAGAAATGAAGTAGTGAAACTAATAAGAAAAGAAAAATGTAATTATTACAATGAAATTATTGATAAAAACAAAAATGATAACAGAAGAATGTGGAAAAGTTTGAAAGAATTATTACCAAACAAAAGAAATGAAACTGTTGATAACATCAAATTTGAAAATAAAATTGAATCGGATAGTGAAATAATTGCGTAAAAATTCAACGAATATTTTAAAAACAGCATTGAGGAAATTCTAAGCAATCTAGACAAAAACATAAGTGACGAAAAGGTACTAGAATATGTGAATTACTATGGAAATTTCGAAAATTTTGAGAAGATTGAGATGAGGGAGTTAAGAGAAATTATGAAAGGGCTACCACATAAAAAAGGAACGGAAGAGGGTATTTCAACAAGGATACTAAAAGATAGCTTTGAAGTTATAGGAAATCAATTCCTAAACTTAATCAACTCATCATTGGAGGAAGGTATTTTCCCTGAAGAATGGAAATCCTCAACGATAATACCAGTACTTAAAGTGAATAATTCAAGGGAATGTAAGGATTTTAGGCCTGTAAATATGGTACCCGAATATGATAAAATGTTAGAAACAGTTGTTAAAAAACAAATTATGAAATTCTGTGATAATAATAATGTAATAGTTAGGAATCAATCAGGATTTCGTGTAAACCATTCATGTGAAAGTGTTATTATAGATATTGTGGATGATTGGGGCAAAGCATTGGACCAAGGAAAATATATCATATCAATATTTCTGGATTTCAAGAGGGCGTTTGAAACCATTAATAGAGATATTCTAATTAAAAAGTTAGAAAAAATGGGTTTTAAAAACAAAGTAATAAAGTGGATTAAATCATACCTAAGTAACCGTAAACAAAAAGTTAAATTCAAGAACTCTACATCTGAGGAAATTCAAATGGATGAAGGTGTACCGCAAGGTACGGTGTTGGGTCCTATTTTGTTTGTACTGTACATAAATGACATGGTGAAATGTGTTAAAAATTGTCAAGTGAAATTGTTTGCGGATGATACAATGATGTATATAGTGGGAGAAGACGTTAATGATATGATAAACCTCATAAATGAAGACATGCAACATCTCTTAAAATGGTTAAGTTATAATAAATTAATATGAAATGCAAGTAAATCCCAAGCAATGTTTATACATAATAAAAAAACGTCAGTAGATATAAGTAATAAAATTGTAATAAATAACGAATATCTAACAATATCAAAAAAAGTAAAATATTTAGGGGTCATTATTGATGATAAATTAAAATTTGAAGACCATATTCAATATATAAAGAACAAAATGTCAAAAAAAATATATCTGATGGGTAGAATTAGTAACTATATTAGCACTAGCACATTATTAACAATTTTTAAATCAATAGTTATGCCTCACATAGACTTCTGTTCTACTGTTATATTTACCTCAACAAATGCGCAAATAAATAACTTACAAATCTTACAGAATAGGGCCATGCGTATTATATTAAAAGTTAACAAATATACGCCAATCAAACTAATGTTAAATGCGTTAAACTTTATGAATATCAATCAAAGGATAATATATAAAACTTTGTCTTTCATTTATCTCATACAAAATGGAATAGGTCCACTATACTTGCAGGAAAAGATAAAAGTAAATACTGACATACACAATTACAATACGAGAATTAAGGACGATTTTCATGTAAATAAATATAACACCACTAGGATGTCAAACACGGTAATGGCTAAAGGGCTAGTGCAATTCAATGAATTACCAAAAAAGATAAGGAACGCTGATGATGTTAATAAATTTAAGGAAACTCTATGTAAATATGTTAAAGAAAATTATTAATATCTTTATTGATACTCTAATGTTACAATTAGTAAATTGATGCAGTTAATAGATGTAAATATGTAAATGTAATATAGTTAAATAAGATTCATGTAAATTTATTTGTATCATGATAGCAAATATTGCTAAATAAATATATTATTATTATTATTATTATTAATAGTTCCAACTCAACAGTAAACTCTTTGCAAATAAAATTTAATACTACACCAAATTCATTCGATAGTCCGATTGATAAAGACAGCAAGATTTATTTAAAGGACAATTTAAACAATGATTCTTCAATTGAAAACAGTTTTAAAGATTATGACGCAGGGGATAAAGTCAAATTTAATATTACATCAAGCTCTTCCAGTAAATGTTCGAGCTTTTCAAATTCAAATAATGGAAAAGCAATCAAAAGTACCGACTTACAACTTAATATTTCCGAATCAACAGTAAACTCGAGTAAATCTATAGCACATGTCAACGATGTATCTCCAAATTCTATAGTGAGTACCCAAAAATTGCCAAAAATTAAAAGAAAAAATAAACTTTCTTTTACATATTTATTAACCACATTTTTTATTGATAAAGACCTTGTATATCTACATGGAAAAATTAACAAGGAAAAATTTCATTTGGCAATGAAGAAACTTTTACCAGATAAAGATGTATGTTGTGTTTTGTTTTTTAAGGGAATGAGGTTAAATAGTAAAAAACCATTTGTGGATTATGCAAAATGCAAATATAAAGACTGTAGAAATTTAAAATTAACATGTTTTCCATATCAAGATAAAATTAAAGTTAAAGTATTTGGTACTCTGAAATACCAAAATCACACAGGATCTCCAAAATTTTATCAAATGCGGGGAGTCGAAAAAGGAGCATATTTTAAGGACAAATTAGTTCACCAAAAACCAAATAGTGCATATTTAAACCTTATCGATAGTGCTGATGAAAAGGCCATTAGTGCTGGAAATTATTGTGGTATTAGAAGTTTGCCAGTCATACAAAAGGCAAGATCGGAAAAAATTATTGAAGGTGATTTGGACAAAGATGACTATATTGATCTTAATAAACGATTTGAAATCGATAAAGAAAATGACGTCCTGTACCAATACATTCAAACAATTGGGAGACCTCTGCACGTTCACTTGTTTTCCGAATTTCAATTAAAAACAGTTTATAATCAAACAAATTTGGCTGTTTTGTATTTTGATGCAACGGGTTGTGTTATTCGGAATCCAAATAATAACGTTCGTGAAAACCGAATATATTATTATGCTGGCGTGGTAAGATTAAATAAAAAAATTATCCCAGTACTAGAATTGGTAACTAGCATACATGACGTTGCAACTATTTCCTCATTTCTTAGCCATTTTAAATATTTTTCCGAAAAAAAACGAAATCGATTCATTTTTTATCGAGTTGTTATAGATTGGAGTGTTGCACTTATAAATTCATTCATCTGGGCATGGAATGCAATGGACCTTTCATCGTATTTATTAACAACGTTTAAATATTTAATGGATAAATCAATTCAAAATAAAAACTATGAAAAAATGATTAAAATTCATATTTGCTGCTCTCATTTTATGAATATTATTGCAAGAAATATCAAAGAAGTTTCGAAATCAAAAACACTTAAAAACTTTATATTAGATAGCATGGGCTCAATTTTAATAAGTACTTCATTTAAAGAGGCGGAAGAAAAAATATCATGTTTGTTTTTAATTCTTTTATGTGATTATTGTACGCCAGAAGTTTCAGTAGCTTTAGAAAAACTTGCTACCTTCAACAAAGAGTCAGATTATACTTATGAAGACGATCTTAAACTGCAATCGGAAGAAGTTACTATCGATGAATCTTCAAGTGGGATAGTTTATCAGGACAGTCCCTATTATAGGCATTTTTTACTATGTATTGCAGAATTGAAAGACAGGCCAGATACATTTCTAATCCCTCCATTTATAGTAAAAATAAACTATCGAATAAAATCTTCTGTGAAAAATTATTAGAAAAATATATATCTTTTTTGCCCTTTTGGAGTGGTATTTTATTAGGAAATGAAAATAGATTATCTAATGCTCCGGTGGAAAAAATTTTTAAGCAGCTAAAACATGATGTCATTAAAAACAGTTTTAAAGATAAATTAGGTAGATTTGTTGATAAGATTGGGAACAGGACTCGTCAGTTGTGTAAAGAACAAGTGTATTTACACAGCAGCAAAATTGATAATAAAAATACCAAGATCCGAAAAAAAACTGTTGGAGTAGTTCTACCAAAAAAAGAGGAAACTTGGGCAAAAAGAAAATTAAAACAAAAAAGTACTCATTTTGAGAGTAAAAATATTAAACATTTAAACATGGAAAAAAGCGAGAAAAAAAGAAGACAGTCTAAATAACACCGATAATGTCGACTTACTTGAAAATGGCTTATTTTCGAATTGCCACTATTATCAATATATTATCAGTAAGAGGATAAATAAAAACCAATACATTGTTGGTTTATACCGGGTGGCCCAACTAAGAGTTCCCACCCAGGTTATTTTGAAAACAAATAATTTTTGAAAAAAACCCTGAATCCGGTCAATTTTTATTTGGTGGGGGGCAAATTTTTATGGTAACGCAATGGGCAACCTCTCACCCAGTTATGCAGGGAAACTACCCCTTCAGAAATCTTAAATGGCAATAGTGGTCGAGTGATACATCATTGCAAAGCTCCTACTATTCTCTATACAGCTGTCATATTTTTTTTAATTTGATGGAATATTTGAGAAGTTATAGCATTTTCACGTTAGACATGTAAAACGTGTTTTTAACAGGTGACACGGGCTAAAAAGCTCTTTAAAGCTTGATTTTGTTAAAAATAATTACAACCATACTTTGATTCCCCATCTAATAAGGATTGACCGGTTTCAGGGTTTTTTTCAAAAATTATTTGTTTTCAAAATAACCTGGGTGGGAACTCTTAGTTGGGCCACCCTGTATAATTTTAATATATACAAAAATATTTTATTATATGGAGAGGATTATCAGACCTTATTTAAGAACCAATGGATTGATGGCAATATAATAGATATTTCTATAATAACATTTATTAAAAACACCAACAATGAAAAAATGTTTATAATACCATCATTCTTATCAATATATTTGCCAAAGCATGTAGTTAAAGAAGTAGGCATAGATTTTCCCATTAATGGAATGTTCATAAAAGATTATGAACAAATTCTAATGCCAATGTTAATTCCGGAACTAAATCATTGGGTTCTCGTCGTCATACACAATATTAACCAGGCAATAGAAGTTTTCGATTCTATGAATATTTTGAAAAATAAAAAGGATTTACTTGATCGTTTGGAGGGAAGTATTAAATGTTATTTTAGAGACAGATTTCTAAAATACAATGGGGAACAATTTTTCCTGGAAGAATTCTCTCTTAAATTTAATAATTGCCAACAACAAAAAATAAACGATTCCCACAATTGTGGTGTGTTTGTTATAAACAACAGTAAAATGTTGATTTGTAATGAAAATGAAAATTACATAAATCCTACTGAATTTAGGGAAGAACTTCAATTAATATTATTAAAAAATTCAGAAGATGTCACAAATATATGCTTGGGCTGTGGAATCGACATAAAGTTTAAAAATAAAAACTATTGGAAATGTACCTTATGCAAACGTAATATTCATAGTTCCTGCTTCGAACGAAATAAAATAGATAGATGTTTTTGTGTGAGCACTATTTTAAGTAAAAGGTAAGAAATTTTAATATGATATAATAGAATGAACAAGCATTTTTTTAAAGTAATTAAAAACTTATTTGTCATAATTCTATAATAATTTTTATTAATATTTTTAATGAAACTATGTTTATATTCAATACTTTTACAGTATTTTATTTTTTAGGCATTATTACTGGTTCACAAAACAGCAGGATCAAGTGATATTTGTTCTATACATATATATATTATTTCCAAAAATATTACTAGTTTAATGGTACCTATATATTTTAAAATTTAACTATGAAAGGTTTAAGTTTTCTATTTAAATATGAATAAATTTTTCTATACTTTGTTTTGTATAATTCAAAGTTTTATAAGTTGTTTATTATCGTTATATTGTCTTTAAACATTTATGTAATAAACCCTGACAGTTGTATACATATATATGTTTAATATTTTACTTTTTATATAAAAAATGTTATTTGAAAAATTTTTTTTGCGTTTTATTACTCACTCGAATAGTACTTATAGCATGTTCATATTTTTCTAAGTCAGACCCTAACTGTTTTTTGATTAGGAGAAACTAAAAAAAAAATAAAGGTCGCGACTTATAAATTATCGATTTATTCAATTTTTTTCTATGTTGGACCCTACTCACATCAAAAAATTTTACATATTTATATTTTTTACTATTATAGTAACAATCTGCAAAAAATTGGCGGGTATACATTTTTTTGATTACGAGAAATTAATTAATTACCATTCGCGACTTCATAAATTATCGATTTTTTCAATTTTTTTCTATGTTGGACCCTACTTAGATGAAATTTTTTCACATATTTTTATTGCTTGCTATTATATTACCAATCTGTAAAAAATTGGCGGGTATACATTTTTTTGATTACGAGAAATTAATTAATTACCATTCGCGACTTCATAAACTATCGATTTATTCAATTTTTTTCTATGTTGGACCCTACTCACATCAAAAAATTTTACATATTTTTATTGCTTACTACTATATTAACAATATTTATAAAATTGGCGGGTATACATTTTTTTGATTACGAGAAATTAATTAATTACCATTCGCGACTTCATAAATTATCGATTTTTTCAATTTTTTTCTATGTTGGACCCTACTTACATCAAAATTTTTTACATATTTTTATTGCTTACTATTATACTAACAGTCTGTAAAAAATTGGCGGGTACACATTTTTTTGATTCGAGAAATTAATTACCATTCGCGACTTCATAAATTATCGGTTTTTTCAATTTTTTTTAATGTTGGACCCTACTTAGATCAAAAATTTTTACTAGTTTTTATTCTTTACTATTATATTAACAATCTGCCAAAAATTCGCGGGTATACATTTTTTTAATTAGGAGAAATTAAAAAAATAAAGGTCGCGACTTCATAAATTATCAATATTCAATTTTTTTCTATGTTGGACCCTACTTGGATAAAAATTTTTTATATATTTTTTTTGCTTACTATTATGTTAACAATCTGCAAAAAAATAGCGGGTATACATTTTTTTGATTATGAGAAATTAATTAATTACCATTCGCGATTTCATACATTATCGATTTATTTCAATTTTTTTCCATGTTGGACCATACTTACATCAAAAATTTTTACATATTTTTATTGCTTACTATTATATTAACAATCTGTAAAAAATTGGCGGGTATACATTTTTTTGATTACGAGAAATTAATTAATTTTCATTCGGGACTTCATAAATTATCGATTTTTTCATTTTTTTTCTATGTTGGACCATACTTACAGTAAAAATTTTTACATATTTTTATTGCTTGCTATTATATTACCAATCTGAAAAAAATTGGCGGGTATACATTTTTTTGATTACGAGAAATTAATTAATTACCATTCGCGACTTTATAAATTATCGATTTTTTCAATTTTTTTACACGTCAGGCCCTACCTAGATCAAATATTTTCACTAACATATATTGCTTACCCTTATATTACCATAATTTAGAAAAATTGCGGGTATATATTTTCTGAAAAAATAACGAATGCAAAAAACGAATGTAAAAATGAAGCTAAAATCGAATCCGAATGCATTCGAATGTAACTTCAGCCTGGTTTAGTTTTTATAGATTTCAACTCGAGATTATCTCAACATTATTTTTTTGTAATTCTTGATTTGCAACCTTTCATTCTTTTCTTTTATTCTTAATCATTATTCTTTATTTTTATTAACTTTTGTTTTTTTTAATATTGTATATTTAATATTTATTGAATTTTGGTTTTAATATTTTTTTTATTATAAGTTCCCAATAAAACCTTAAATAATTAAGCAAGTAAGTTTAAATAAAAGTGAACTTGGCTCGGTCAGGATTTTGGTTAGACTAGTTAAGAACAAGTAAGTAAATTTATTAATTTTGAATTTAGTAATTTAAACCATCAAAGAAGAAAATAATAACTCAGCTTGTTTTTTTAACATCAAGTTGGTCACTATTAAGTTTCATGTAAACGTCGGCTTAACCCTATAAAAAATTCAGTAAAACTGAATAATCCCGACTTAAGCCCCTTTTATCAAACTTCGGAGCATTTTTATCCTGCAAAAGTTAAAGAGTTTCTTACTCGTTTAAATTTTGCTCACTTTTAATAAAAATAATCCATAATCAAAAGAATGAATGTCTAAGATGAATCAAAAATGTTTTAAACCATCAACTTATTTTAATTACAATAAAAATTACTAAAGGTAAAGGTGAATGATTCAACTCCCAACTTTTCAATATATTTATTATCGTGCAACTAGTTTCGCCTTCATAAGGGCATCATCAGGCACATTAACAATTTATAGGTGTATTAACGCAATCTGGTACTCCTCATACTGTGATCGATAGGGCTATGAACGTCCAAGCAACTAGGCTTATATTGAGCGCCTGAGCAACTAGGCTTAAATGGGCGGCTGAGCAACTAGGCTAAAGGTGAGCGCCTGAGCAACTAGGCTAAAGGTGAGCGCCTAAGCAACTAGGCTTATTGTCTAGGAATGCCTAAGCAACTAGGCTTTATATATACAGGGTGGTGATAAAGTTTGGAACCTAATTCATAACTGCCGTATTTATTTTTTTTTAGAAAATCGCTCAGATAGGTCAATTTTAGTTTTTAAAATCCCATCTCTTGGTATAATAAAAATATTAATGGCGTCACTGGTGATTTAGCAATGACGTCATCATCGATTTTTTTAAATAGAAACCCCCCCATTTTTCACTGGTTTTTGATAGACATTTATGTCACTTAAACAATGATATAAAAAACAATTAAATTTTTGAATAAAAAATCTTTTTAATTCAAAAAAGGAAATTTTTATTTTAACGAAAAAGGTTTTATAAAAATAAATTAAAATGAATTTGAAGTTACCAATAATAACAAAAGATAGTAAATGTTTAAATAATGCGCATTCTAATGCGAATGTAAAATGTTAAATGTATTTAAAAAAATTTAATAAATAGTCTTGAAAAACTAATTTTTTGATTCTATTTAAATGTAAGGAAATTTACATAAAATAAAATTTTAAATTTACCGTTTATTTAAATCGGCCAAAATAAATCATATACAACATTCAAATTTTTCAAATTTAATAGTATAAAATTAATTTTAAGTTTATATTAAAAAAATTTTAAACGAAAATTTTTTAACAAATGCAACAATTTTTTTATATCATCGTTTAAGTGACATAAATGTCTATCAAAAACCGGTGAAAAAAATGGGGGTTTCCATTTTAAAAAATCGATGATGACGTCATTGCTAAATCACCAGTGACGACATTAATATTTTTATTATACCAAGAGAAAGGATTTTAAAAACTAAAATTGACCTGTCCGAGCGATTTTCTAAAAAAAAATAAATACGGCAGTTATGAATTAGGTTCCAAACTTTATCACCACCCTGTACAGTTTTAATGAATGCCCATGCAATCAATCACGATATAACCTACAACATACAATGTGATCTCGCCGAACTGTGATAAATCTAGTCGAAAATATTTTAATTAAATGTAATCTTAAGTTTTAATCGTTTTAAATTAATGTATGTTTTACGCCCTAAATGTTATTAACAATATTTTTTACATCATTCTATAGTGTCGTTAGCCCTGTTGCATGGGCATTCATTAAAGCTATATATATATAAAGCCTAGTTGCTTAGGCGCACCACAACATTCGGCCTGGTTTGGTTGGGCACTCATTAGAAAGCCTAGTTGCTTAGGCGCTCACCTTTAGCCTAGTTGCTCAGGCGCTGACCTTTACCCTAGTTGCTCAGCCGCCCACTTTAAGCCTAGTTGCTCAGGCGCTCAATATAAGCCTAGTGGCTTGGGCGTTCATAGCCCTATCGATCACAGTATGAGGAGTACCAGATTGCGTTAATACACCTATAAATTGTTAATGTGCCTGATGATGCTCTTATGAAGGCGAAACTAGTTGCACGATAATAAATATATTGAAAAGTTGGGAGTTGAATCATTCACCTTTACCTTTAGTAATTACTCTCCCAAATCATCGTCAAGTTCTCATCTCATCTACAATAAAAATATTAAAAAGTGCAGTCAAATATAGTAAAAATTCAAACATGTTATAGCTTATTTTTCCTCAAGTATTTAGTGATTACAGGATTAAGGCGCTCACGTTTTTTATTCAACGTTGCTCAACTAAACGCTTTTACTTAATTTTAACTGCAGGGTGATCGAAAAATGGATTCAACCGCTAAACTACGTTTTTGCGTACTCAAAGCTATAATTTTTACAACCAAACTGAAACCACATCATCAATTCATGAAATTATAATCTAATAGTGCTACTAGCAACAACAAATGGGTTTGCAAATTCATTTTAAATTAACTAAATGCACATGAATTAAAGTTCAATTAGTTGCCACCAGAGCGCGAGCAACGTTCAACCCTACGTCACAGTATAGGCAACTACCAGTAGCGACACTACATATAAAAAACGGGATAGTTTTTATATGAAGTGTCGCTACTGGTAGTTGCCTATACTGTGACGATATACTGAAGACGATGAAAATTTGAATAGAATTCTACTGTAAAAAATCAAAAGTATGTTGTTGTATCCATTTACTGTTTATACACTAGGTTTTTTATAAAATAATACTATATTACTAGAATAAAATCTTAAGAAAGCTAAAATATGTATTTATTTATATTTTACTTTCACTGAAATAACGCTGTAATCAAATCTAGACGCCCTCGATCAAATCAGATAACTGCACATAACCTAAGTTTTTAACTTGAAAGTTCCAACCATAGAAGTTTTACCTCCAAAAATGCATAGAACCGACCGATAGAGGCGCTGATCGAAATTATTCGCTCTACGCGTATTGGGAATTTCGACTACGGATAGATGGCGCTATTTTGACGTTAATTTGAAAAAAACATGGAGGAAAAAGTAATAAAAGATTTTTGCGCCGATTTAATTTTTATTGGTTTTAGTAACTGCTGCTCTGTTTGGACCAAGTTTTTTGTATTTAAAAATTGTGTTTCTTTTATTGACCAGTGTGTGTTATTTCGTATTTGCCTAATTGCTTAAGGGGTTAGGCCACTCTAGGATTAAAACAAAAAGAAATTTTAAAACAGGCACGGATCAACTTAAAATCGGTTAGAAAAGAAGCACAGGAGCAGGATATTAATGTGGAAGGCCAATTGTATAGTAGAGGCATCGGAAATTGAAGGTATGTACATAAAAAAAACTTTGAAAGCATTTTTTTCGAAACCATATTTCTCAAATTGGCCGGACTCCTAACTCATACAATTCTTGACCTATTGACTTTAAAATTTAACTGTTTATTCAAAATTATATTCTCTATAGAAGTACGTAGGATTTTTTTTTAATATATTGATTTTTGCAAAAATGGCGCCCTTCTGAAGTAAAAAAGAAAAAAATGCCATGAAAAATCGCTATAAAATTACCTATAACAAAAGATCTATTCAATATAATAAAAAAATCCTACGTACTTCTATAGAGAATGTAGTTTTGAATATACAGTTAAATTTTGAAGTCAATAGGTAAAGAATTGTATGAGTTAGGAGTCCGGCCGATTTGAGAAATGTTGTTTCTAAAAAACGCTTTCAAAGTTTTTTTTATGTACCTACCTTCAATCTGCGATGCCTGTACCATACAATTGGCCTTCCACATTAATATCCTGCTCCTGTACTTCTTTTCTAACCGATTTTAAGTTGATCCGTGACTGTTTTAAAATTTCTATATTTTTAAAATCCTAGAGTGGCCTAACCCCTTAAGTACATTGTTTTGGGGTAAGTAATATATTACAGGCTGTAAAAAATATTATTATTTTAATATAGTAATAATAAACCCAAGGAAACTGATTTATAACTGCACGGAAATAAATTTTACAAAAACAGGTTATGTCAAGGTAGACCTTTTCTAGCTTCAGAAAATAACTCCCAGAGGGCGTATCCCAAGTCGAAATTCCCAATATATGCCGGTCATATCAGGAGTTAGCACGCACTCTACCGGTACCATAGACTCTAGAGTACTTCTTACCTTATTAGCCAGTAACTCTAGAGTAATTGCTGCTTAGGCAGGAATAACTCTACTAGGGCAAGAAGCTCTCTAAGGTTAATGGTACCTAGACAAGATCATTTTAGTTTTTTGGAAAAGCACATCTGATTCTACATTCTATCAATATTTAAGATGAGTCCTTTTGACTGCTATTCATTGGGTCAGCATTTTAAAATAATTTTTGGTCAGTGGGTATATTAACTAATCAGTATATTAATTACTAAATTAAATGGTCAGTATATTAATTAAATGGCCAGCATTTTAATATAATACCCATCTTCATCCCATTAGCACCCAATTTATTTATTTTTGTTAATTTTGAACTGAAGCAGGTAAATACCAATTTTTTTTTAGAAACTAAAACCATTAAATTGACTGAAAAAGTAATCATTTTATAATGATCGAATATAGTATATTGATTTATTAGGAGTAAAAGAAGTACTTTTCGTGGGGAGCATGTAGGTTTGCGGGACGAGCTTTCGCGAGTCCCGCGGATACATGCGAGCCACAAAAAATTCTTTTACTCCGAATAAAATATGCTATTATTTAGTGTATATTGGGTTGCCTAAAATTCATTTTTACTCCGCCCTTTTATTCCTTGTCAGTGCAAAGTAGTAATTTCTACTCCAAGGCAGTACAAAGTGACCATAGAATCAAAGAACATAAAAGTGACATTTTAAAGCCTGTCAAACGTCACAGAAGACTATTGGGAATTTCGACTACGGATAGATGGCGCTATTTTGACGTAAATTTGAAAAAAACATGGAGGAAAAAGTAATAAAAGATTTTTGCGCCGATTTAATTTTTATTGCTTTTAGTAACTGCGGCTCTGTTTGGATCAAGTTTTTTGTGTTTATCTTTTATTGACCAGTGTGTGTTATTTCTTACTTGCATAATTGCTTAAGGGGTTAGGCCACTCTAGGATAAAAAAAAAGAAATTTTAAAACAGGCACGGATCAACTTAAAATCGGTTAGAAAAGAAGCACAGGAGTATTAATGTGGAAGGCCAATTGTATGGTAGAGGCATCGGAAATTGAAGGTAGGTACATAAAAAAACTTTGAAAGCATTTTTTTCGAAACCATATTTCTCAAATTGGCCGGACTCCTAACTCATACAATTCTTGACCTATTGACTTTAAAATTTAACTGTTTATTCAAAATTATATTCTCTATAGAAGTACGTAGGATTTTTTTTTAATATATTGATTTTTGCAAAAATGGCGCCCTTCTGAAGTAAAAAAGAAAAAAATGCCATGAAAAATCGCTATAAAATTACCTATAACAAAAGATCTATTCAATATAATAAAAAAATCCTACGTACTTCTATAGAGAATGTAGTTTTGAATATACAGTTAAATTTTGAAGTCAATAGGTAAAGAATTGTATGAGTTAGGAGTCCGGCCGATTTGAGAAATGTTGTTTCGAAAAAAACGCTTTCAAAGTTTTTTTTATGTACCTACCTTCAATCTGCGATGCCTGTGCCATACAATTGGCCTTCCACATTAATATCCTGCTCCTGTACTTCTTTTCTAACCGATTTTAAGTTGATCTGTGACTGTTTTAAAATTTCAATATTTTTAAAATCCTAGAGTGACCTAACCCCTTAAGTACATTGTTTTGGGGTAAGTAATAAATTACAGCCTGTAAAAAATATTATTATTTTAATATAGTAATAATAAACCCAAGGAAACTGATTTATAACTGCACGGAAATAAATTTTACAAAAACAGGTTATCTCAAGGTAGACCTTTTCTAGCTTCAGAAAATAACTCCCAGAGTGCGTATCCCAAGCCGAAATTCCCAATACTGTGTCTACGTTTTGATCATAGAGTATTGATTATCAAACGGAAAGCACATTCTCCTATCCCTATTTTATAACGACACGAACCGAAATACGCATGCGTAAAAACAGAGTGGGAAAATAATGTTCGTGAGTGTTAAATAAAGATAGAACACAATCGTACACAATCGGCTAATAGGGGTAGAGAATCGCACGTGCTTTAACGATTTGGCAAATGGTTGACGTTCATTCGTTTTAATAGAGCTTAACTTGAATTTACTAAAAACATTACTTAAGTATAATCAAAATTTAAGTACATTATTCATTATTCAACGCAGAAAAAATGTATCAGTTTGATTTAGAAGACAAAATCGAAAATTTAGTAATAGAAACCAACAGTTTATTCCTAAAGGCTCATACTGCAGCTACGATATGAAGAGAAATTGAGGCTGGTTATAACTATTTTTGTAATATTGGGCAAGGGCCAAGAGCAGGAAAAATACTACGGAAAGTATCGAAAGACTACTTATATTCATTACTACAAATTGGTGAGCTGAATAAAAGTTTGGATGAATTAAGAGTCGAACTATCCGTTGAGCACATCTTACCCGAATACATCATTCGAGAGTTGATCACCTGGGATGAAGAGGTAATGACTAATCACAAAGTGCTTTTAAAACGAGCAATAATTAAATACCAACTTATTTGCAAGCATAATACTTATTTTTATAATAACGAAAATTTGTAAGTTCCTATTTTACAGTTACGTGATTTTTCAAAATGTATAAGTTAAAAACTGATATTAAAATTTAATTAATAATTTTTAATTCAGAAATTTTTTACTTGATATTTTTAAAGCAAAAAACCTAGATTTATAATCCATAAGTTACCTTTCGAATACTAGTATCGTAATTTATTTAAATGTGTTTTATCAAAAGAAACAGTGATGTAAAATACGCTTATTATAAGTAAACAGTTATCTTTAAGATTTACAATAAATGTGGTTTATAAAAATTATATCAATAATGTAATAATAAATAATATAAACTTAATTTTTTTGTTATTTTTTTAAACACAAAAATCTAAATTATTCCGTTTTAATACTACTTATTTTCACTTTCATAAAATTTACACGGTGCACATTAAACTTTTTTGCAATAGAGTGAAATTTTAATTAATCATAAAGTTATGCAGTTTTACGCAGCTATCACAAGGTTTTTATGCTCATAACTATTAGACTCTTTATTCATGTTTTTTAAAATAAACTACAAAAACTAGATATACCAATGTTGTATCTGAAAACAAACGTATCACCCTTATTATGTTAATTTTAATATAAGCATTTACATTATTTGTATAGTTATTCGTTATTCATTTTTGGCACATATTTTGAAATTGAAATAATGTTTAAATCTCGGTTTAAATTTTGTGGTGGATGTCACCTTGCATATTTTAAATATGAAACTTTTGTTAGTTTTTTTTTCGATAATCGTATTCTTATATATTTTTGTTTTGTGACGTTTTTAAATAATTCTTAGTGTAAAAGCTTTTTCCATTGGGAAGGTATTGTGTATTTTATAAGAAATACAATCATCGTTACAGGATAATTGTAAATACTTCTTAGAACCAGTTTGCCATTAATTTTATTGGGACCTGTAATTGACCACCCTGCCAGGTAGAGTAGGTAGGATTATTTTGTACTCATTCAAGTCTTTAGCTTTAGTTTTAAGTAACATTGTTTGGTTCCCAAAGCGACTAGCATTAATTAAGATTGGTTCATATTTGTATTCATCGCACTGTGGTGGCAGCAAATATTAAACATTTAACGAAGTCAAGTTATAGTCTGGTAAACAATAACCATATCGCGAAAAAAATTGAAAATTTAGACATTAAAAAATATTAAAGTTTGTATAAAACGAGTATGGTGAATCGATTTGGTATCTACTTCTTCAATATAATTGATTTTGGAGTAAATTTTGGTCTTAATTTTGTTATAAATGAATTTGAATGATATTTTCATTTAAAATATTAAATTTGCTAAGTTGTCTTATCTAAAATAATCAACTAATTCTGTCAATCATCACAATCAAAATTGATAAGTTTAAAAAATTCTGGAATGAATGAACAAGAACAGCTTTGTTTTTGTTATTTGTTGGTTTATGGATAGAAAATTATAGGTGTACAACTCTATTGAA
Source organism: Stenus bimaculatus (assembly GCA_963971135.1). NCBI lineage: Eukaryota > Metazoa > Arthropoda > Insecta > Coleoptera > Staphylinidae > Stenus > Stenus bimaculatus. The sequence continues at coordinate 15,401,835 of OZ020183.1, forward strand.
CAAGCTATTTATTAATTACATTTATTGACATAACAACTAAAACAATACATGTACTTGCTAACTTGATTTGTTATAATTTAAAACTACTTCAACACCCCAACATTTTAAGTTATCACTAAACCCATGTTAGCTGTACACCAACCATGTTCTTCATTTGGAAGTCTTTTTGTTAATACATCTGCTACCATCTCAGTTGTACCAATATGTTCTACTTTTAAATGTCCGATTTCGACTTGCTCTCTTATAAAATGATGACGAATGTCAATGTATTTAGTACGTGCTTTATAAATCCAGTTTGTTGACAAATCTATAGCACTTTTATTGTCACATAACATTCTGAATGGTGTTTTAACTTCTTTTATGAATAGATTTTCAAATAACGATTTTAACCATAACATTTCTTGAGTTCCTGCAGATAACGACATGTATTCTGCCTCTGCAGTTGATAAAGCAATTGTTGGTTGACGCTTACTATTCCATGAAATAGCTCCATCACATTTTATAAAAACATATCCAGTTGTGGATCTTCTGTCATCAATATTGTTAGCCCAATCTGCATCACAAAATCCTATAAGATTCTCACTACTGTAATGATGATATGTTAATTTTAATTTTGACGTTCCTTTCAAATATCTAAAAATTCTTTTTACTGCAATCCAATGCTCCTTTCCTGGATTTGAATTATATCGGCTGACTTCAGAAACTGCATATGCTATATCAGGTCTTGTTGTTTGTGCAGCATAAATTAGACTGCCAACAGCCTCTTGATAAGGTATAGATGCCATTTCTTTTATATCAATCGATGATTGTGGACACATATCTTTAGACAATTTAACACCTGCATCCATTGGTGTTTTAACTGGCTTGCCATCATGCGTATTAAATTTGTTTAAAATAGTTTCTATATACTTTTCTTGATCAATTGATATTGTTTGACTGTTGTGGTCTTGTATAATACGCATGCCTAAACAGTAATTTGCTTCACCAAGATCTTTCATTTTGAAGTTTCTTGACAATTCTCCCTTCAGTCGATCAACTTCAGAATCCCAATTTGTAAAAATAAACAAATCATCCACGTAGATTGCTACAATTAAAATTGATTTGTTTTTAACCCTTTTGTAAATACATGGATCAACTTTTGATTTTTCTAAACCAAACTTTAATAATACATTGTCCAATTTTTTATTCCATGCGCGACTTGCTTGTTTTTAACCATATAAAGCTTTATTTAATTTGCACACTTTATTTTTATTTTCTTTGATAAATACTTCTGGTTGTATCATGTATATTTCTTCAAACAAATCTCTATTTAAAAATGCAATATTGACGTCCATTTGAAATATTTTCAGTTTATATTGTGTTTCTATAGATATTAAAAATCTAATTGAAGTATAACGTATTACAGGAGAAAAGGTTTCTTCGTAATCAATTCCTTGTTTTTGAATAAAGCCTTTAGCAACAAGTCTAGCTTTATGTCTTTCAATACTTCCATCTACTTTAAACTTGATTTTAAATACCCACTTGCATTTAATTGCTTTACGATTTTCAGGTAAATTTGTTAGTTCCCAAGTATCATTTTCCATCAATGAATTGTATTCTTCTAACATTGCATTTTTCCAAGCTTCAGAATCTTCACTTTGTATTGCTTCAGAATATGTATTAGGTTCTGAAACATTCTGAACAGAAAACGTAACATAATCATTTAAAAATGCAGGTTTGTTTCTTTCCCTAGCAGGTCTATGATTTAATTCAGGGAATTTCCCTAGATTAGAATTAGTATTCGATTCTTCAACAACATTTGAATTTATTGATAAAGATTCATTACTTTGATTACCATTTTCTTCAATCTCAATAACATTTCTTGTTAAAACATTATCTTCATTTTCAATTGAATTGATATTATTATTACAAGATGCTGTAGATACATCTGATAATAAATGAATTTCTTGATCTTCTGTGCTATCAAAATCCATATCAGTAGTATTTGTGTTCATCTTTTGAATCATTTCTTCTAAAAATATTACATTTCGTGAAATAATTAATTTCTTACTTTTTGGATCAATAAGTCGATAACCTTTCTTTGATTCACAATATCCAGTAAAAATTAATTCTTCCGATTTCCTATCAAATTTTTTACATTTTCTTTGTGGAAATTTATTCATCGCTTTACAACCAAAAATTCTTAAGTGATTTAAATTCGGTTTTATACCTGACCAAGCTTCTTCGGGAGTTTTATTTGGTAATAATTTTGTAGGTGACCGATTATTTAAATACACCGCAGTTGAAATTGCTTCTGCTCAATATTCAATATCAAGATTTGCTTCAAATAAAATACACATGGCTTTTTCAACAAGTGTTCGATTTAATCGTTCTGCAACACCTAATTGTTGAGGAGAATATGGTACTGTTCGCTGATGTTCAATTCCCTTTTTCTTAAAAAATGTAAGCATATCGCTGTTAACAAATTCCGTCCCATTATCAGTACGAAAACGTTTAATTTTACGATTCATTAAATTTTCAACCAATGCAGTAAACTCCAAAAATTTTGAATAAACTTCATTTTTTGATTTTAAAAAATAATCAAATGATTTTCTTGAGTAATCATCTGTAAGAGTCAAAAAATATCTAGCGCCTCCTATCGATGACGTACTCATTGGACCGCAAACATCCGAATGAATTAATTCTAAAATATTTTTGGATTTACTTTTCGAGGTCTTAGGAAATGATGTAGAAGAATATTTTCCTTGAATACATTTAATACAAGGTTTAGATGAAATTTGTGTAAAATCCAATCCTTCAGCCATTTTATTTTTAAGTAATTGCATAGAAATTCTATTTAAATGTCCAAGTCTCATATGCCATATAAATCATATAATTGACTTCCATCTGTGACAGAATAAACATTATTAAAGTATTGCTGATTTAAAGGATAAACACCATTTATTTCCTTTAAATTACAAATAACATTTTCAGATAATATTTGCAAAGCTTTCGTTAAAATGAAACAACCATTTTTATTAAATAAAACAGATATTCCTTCTCTGACCATTTGACTGACAGAAATTAAATTTACATTTAATCCAGGTACATATGAAACATTTTTAATTTCAATATCTGTGTACATATTTTCCAATTTTATATGTACATTTCCAGTACCTTTGCAACTTAGTTTTTGATTATTTGCAACTATTAATTCAGATTCGATAGTTTCACTGTAATTTTCTTTACATCCTTTTTACATGTTAGATGTTTAGTTGAACCAGAATCAATGAACCATTCACTCGACTTATAATGTTCATTTGATAACAAATTAAACACAAACTTTTTATTTTTTCCATCTGCATTATTTCTACCTTTTTTAGTAAATGATGTATTTTCATTAAGTTTATTATTTGAACCATCAGATTTTCCATAAGTATTTGCATTTTTTTTATAAAAATTATTCTGATTATACCACTCCTAATGTATTTACGTCCTATGCGCCAACTTGCTTATTAAGCGGTAAGCACTCTCGCCGGCGTGTGATTATCGTTTTTGATTATCGATTCTGATTATAAACAATAATCTCAAAAAAATTAGATGCCCGGGTGGGATTCGAACCCGCGTCCGCCGATCGAGAGACCGGCGCCTTAGCGCATGTGCTCACCACTACAGTTGTTATTTGAGATACAATACAGGAATATAAACTTATTATCTCTTGGTATAATCTAATGAATATAACTCGTGAAATCGTGATTAAATGATAATCACATAGGTTGCCACTCAACATGTTGTCAATTAATTCCACTCGTCTTCGACTCGTGGAATTAATTTTTGACAACACGTTTCGTGGCAACCAACGTGATTATCGCTAATCACGATTTCACTAGTTATATTATATATGATAATCTTTGTTAAAATTTTCTGATTTCTTACTAAAGGGTTTCTTTTTCCAAGAAGAATTCGAATAAAGACAGGTATCTGCATTTGATTCAGATAATTGTTGACGTGAATCTTCTTGTAATAAAATTGATTTTATATATTCACTGGTAACATCTTTTCCAGATCCTTCGATTCCAAGAATTAAAGAATTATATTGCGATGGTAATCCAGCTAACATTAACGCTTCAATAAATTCATCATCTACAGGTTTATTTATGTCATTTAATTGTTGTGCTGTCGACATTAAAGAGTCAATGTATACTTCCATTGATTTAAAATTTAAAAAATTAGTTGACATTAGAGTTGTCAATAATTTTAATCTTCTCGATAATCCACAATTTTACAATGCTTTTTGTAAATTATCCCATGCTTCTTTAGCTGATTTTGCTGTTCTTATACATATACGCATAAGCACATGGTTTAATGGATAAACCAATTTTAGCCAATGCTCGTTCATCTTTAGTTGAATCAAATTTGCTTTCTTCTACTCCATTAATATAAGACCAAAGTCCAGCATCTACCAGATACATTTTCATGGCAAAGTTCCAATTGATATAGTTGCTTGAACCAATAAGCTGTTGCTTATCTGGTAACCCACCACTTGTATTTGTAGTCATTTTTTTTAATTTAATATTTATATAATTAATATTAAAATAATATTTATTATTCCAATTGAATGTGAAATATCGTATGGTAAACCTTTCCCTGTTCCGAAACCAGGAGAAACTTGTGGTTCTCCCGAAAATTTTAATCCATCTGTGAATTTCATATATAACCGAGTATACAACCCAATACAACAAACGGAACCTTCCTTAAATTATTATCCACCATATCTCGGTGTCAACAGTTATTTCCAACCTTCATAGTATCAAATGTAATATTGGCGACGAGGATGGGAGGTAAAATCTAACCATGAAGATTTTTTATAAATTTTAATAATGATTTTAAACTGTCAAACGCTTTAATGTTGAATATGTCAATTCAAAATAAATTAGTGAGAATGGAAGTAGATACAGGTGCAAGCTTGTCAGTCATTTCAGGCAAGTTTATAATAAGTTGAATTCATGTTTAAAACTAAGTCATACGCCTGTCGAAATGAAGACATTAAATGGAAATTTAAAAGTTTTAGGTCAAATTTTGGTAAACGTTAATTTTAACAATAATAAATATAGTCTACCTTTGTATGTTGTGAATACTAGTATTAGCGAAATGTTCTTATTAGGTCGGTCATGGCTCGATATCCTAATTCCTGATTGGAAAAATTCCTTATTCACGTCACATCAGTCTATTAAATTTACCAAATCAACAAGTGAAGATGTATTGTTAAAGAAGTTAATGGATGATTTTCTAAAAGTTTTTGATGGTGTTACAACCGAACCAATTAAAGGATTTAAAGCAACAGTGCAGTTTAAAGAAAATGCAACTTTGATGATAAAGAAACCATATTCCATACCATATGCTTTACAAGATAAAGTAAGTAGTGAATTAAATAAATTAGTCGAATCCAAAGTCCTGGAACCTGTAAAAACAAGTCAAATTGCAAGCCCAATAGTAGTAGAATGGTAGTAGTAAGAAAAAAGTCAGGTGATATACGCCTATGTGTGGATTTTAAAAATACTTTCAATAAAATTATTAACGTCGATCAATATCCTCTACCATTAATAGATGATATATTTTGTGCTATATCTGGAGGAAAATATTTTGGATTTGTCCAATGCTTTTAATCAAGTAGCCTTAGAGAGTACCTGTAAACATTTATTTACCATAAATACTCACTTGGGAATGTTTCAATTCACAAGATTACCATATGGAGTATCATCAGCACCGTCAATTTTTCAAAATATTCGCATAGTCTTGAGTCGTCTTATGGAATACTATAATGTAAAAATAAACAAATCAAAAAGTCTATTCTACAAATCAGAAGTTGAATTTTTAGAATACAAACTAAGTAAAAATAACCTATCAACAACACTGCAACCGTTGTACAAACTTCTAGAAAAGGAATCATCCTTCATTTGGTCAAGAAGTTGTGATGTCGCGTTTAATAAATGCAAAGAAATGTTAACTAATAATTGTGTTTTGTCAATATACAATCCGTTGAACAAACTTATTTTGACAACTGATGCGTCAGCTTACGGCGTAGGTGCGGTTCTAAGTCAAATAATAGACAAAGTAGAAAAACCGATCATGTATGCATCTTGTACCTTGAACAAAGCCGAGCAAAACTACGCACAAGTTCAAAAAGAAGCTCTTGGTATAATATTTGGGGTTAAAAAATTTCATAAGTTTTTGTATGGTCGCACATCTACTATTAGAACAGATCATAAGCCGCTAGAAACCATATTGGGGAGAAATAAAGCGATTCCTACTTTGGCTCATGCACGGATCCAAAGAAGGGCACTAATTTTGTCGGCTTACGACTACAGTATTCAGTATAAAAAAGGGGCAGATATGGCAAATGCAGATGGCTTATCAAGGCTTCCCTTAAATGAAGCGTCACTAAAGGAAAGCAAATGGATTAATGTATATGAATATGTTTTGGCATTTAACTTTGAAGAGGTCTCAACCAATTTTACCTAAGGAAATTGCGGAAGAAACAGGAAAGGATATGATCCTATCTAAAGTTAAAGATATGGTTTTCCAGATTCTTGTGATAATGATGAATTTAAACCATACTTCAAGAAACGAACGGAGCTTAGTATTGAAGAAGATTGTCTTACATGGGGAGCAAGAATCATTATACTTAAAAGCTTAAGCCTTAAGGCAACATATCCTCAGAATTTTACACCATAATGACCCAGGTATAGTGCGTATGAAATCCTTAGCAAGGCTAGAAATGTGGTGGCCTAAAATGGATCTGGAGATAGAAAACATCGTAAACAGTTTTACATCCTGTCAAGTTATTGGGGAACGCAAAACTGATTTTAATCTTACTCCATGGCCTAAGTCAAGCAAAAATTGGGAAAGAATTCACATTGATTTTTTTCATCTAGAGAAAACTGAGTTTTTATTAATCATAGATAGTACTTTTAAATAGATGGATATTTACCGGATGAACACTACCAACGTGGAAAGTACCTTATCTAAATTGAGACAATCCTTCGCAGTTTTTGGTTTACCAACTTACTTAGTTGCTGACAATGGGCCTCCTTTTGATAGTAGACGTTTACAAATATTTTGTCAAAGCAATGGTATTACACTAATTAATACTCCACCATATCATCCAGAATCTAATGGACAAGCAGAAAGAGCTGTTAGGATAATAAAAAATTCTGTTAAGAAAACATTGCATGAAAATATGTTAAAAGAAAAGTGTCATTCTTTATATTTCATAATATCTGATTTTTTATTTGGTTATAGAAATACACCTTCTACAACAACAGGAAAATCCCCATCAGAATTAATGTTCCGTCAAGTTCCTAGAACGTTATTAACAATGATTAAACCAAAGCTTAATTTTCAGTCAAATTTTAAAAGACAAGCTGTTGTAACTTTAAGTGTGGGAAAAATATACAGGGTGATTTTTTTAACCTGGAAAATGGAATTATCTCGAAAAATACGCATCGCACAGAAAAATTTGCCAGATCGAAACTTTATCTCTCCGAGGAAGGCATATGTTGATACTAAATTACTCCCATCCCGACACCCACTGCGGGCAGGGCCGGCGGCAACTTTGAATCTTAAATACGAACACCCATTTTTTATCGCAGATTCGGATTCAACGTCAAAAGGTACGTACGATTTGTCCGAAATTTTTTTTTCCATTCGCGACAGATGGCGCTGTAATCACAAAAAATGGACAGAAATCAAAAGAATCAAAAATCAGATAAACATGCATTTATTATTTTTCGACGGGCTATTCAATGATAATACGGTTACTGGTTTGTTAATAAACTACATTTAGCATAACCCAGGAACAACGACGGGGACGTAGTAGTTTTCTGTTCCCTTTGGGGTTCTTGATTAACGTGAGTCCCCTTGTCTCTCATCTTTTGCGGTGCTTCATTAGTGTGAGTCTCCTTGCTTCTCACTATTCAAATAAATGCTCGAAATGGTGACCTTGAACTGCAATACATTTATCGATTCGCCTTGCAAATGATTGTACACAAATGTAACTCTCGCCACATGTCCCTTCTCGAGACCTAAATAATTCTCTTTCATAATTAAACTTTTCTTCTGTTCAGTCGCTTGCATTTGTAGTTATTAACCCGTCTCAGCGTACGAACGTTACCTACATTACCTTAGTTGTAGACACTTGTACCTACTAAAAATTAATTAGGAACAATTTTTGTGAAAATGGAGGTGTTAATAACCATACAAGAAAAAATTGAAATGATTCTTGTTTATGGAGAAGCGGGCAGAAATTTAGAGAATGCTGTCAACCTTTATGCTCAGCGTTTTCCAGACAGGCCGCGATCATGCACTTCGTTTTTCCGTGTTGTCCAACAGTTTACTCGCGAAGGAAGTGTTCAACCGAAGAAAAGGATCCGTCAATAAACAGTAACTGGAGCAGAAAATACAATTGATGTATTAGCCGCAGTGGCTCATAATCCCCACGTCAGCACACGAGAAATAGCTCGCGATAGCGGAATGTCCCAAACCAGTGTTTGGACAATTTTAAAGCACAATAAACATCATCCTTACCACGTATCTCTTCACCAAGATCTTCATGGCGTTGATTTCGAAAATCGCTTGACATTTTGTCAGTGGGCACGGGAAAAAATATTAATGAATCGTAATTTCTTTCATTGGGTATTATTTTCTGACGAATCAACATTTACAAACCATGGAGCTGTTAATCGACATAACATGCATTACTGGAGTATTGAAAACCCACACTGGCTGCGTCAGGTTGAGCATCAGCGTCCTTGGTCTGTCAATGTCTGGTGCGGGATAATTGGTAGCAAACTCATAGGTCCCCACATCTTCGAAGGCAATTTAAACGATGAAATGTATCGAGACTTCTTGGAAAATGAACTGCCACAGTTACTAGAAGACGTAAGTTTAAGAGTGCGACGGAACATGTGGTTTCAACATGATGGTTGTCCGGCGCATTATTCGGTATTATCACGCGAAGTACTTGATCGTGTTTTCCACACGGTCGCTGGATTGGTAGAGCTGGTCCGATAAATTGGCCTGCCAGATCACCAGATCTTACTTCACCGGATTTTTTTTGTGGGGGTACCTGAAAGATAAAGTGTATGAACAAGTACCAACAACTCGTGCTAATATGATTGAACGAATCAGGAATGCTTGTGACCATATTCCTGGAGACGTACTTCTCAGTTGTGTACAGTCATTTGAAGGGCGGATCGACAAATGAATTGAAGTTCAAGGTCACCATTTCGAGCATTTACTTGAATAGTGAGAGGCAAGGGGACTCACGTTAATCAAGCACCCCGAAGGGAACAGAAAACTACTACGTCCCCGTCGTTGTTCCTGGGTTATGCTAAATGTAGTTTTTTAACATACCAGCAACCGTATTATCATTGAATAGCCCGTCAAAAAATAATAAATGCATGTTTATCTGATTTTTGATTCTTTTGATTTCTGTTCATTTTTTGTGATTACAGCGCCATCTGTCGCGAATGGAAAAAAATTTTTCGGACAAATCGTACGTACCTTTTGACGTTGAATCCGAATCTGCGATAAAAAATGGGTTTTCGTATTTAAGATTCAAAGTTGCCGCCGGCCCTGCCCGCAGTGGGTGTCGGGATGGGAGTAATTTAGTACTAACATATGCCTCCCTCGGAGAGATAAAGTTTCGATCTGGCAAATTTTTCTGTGCGATGCGTATTTTTCGAGATAATTCCATTTTCCAGGTTAAAAAAATCACCCTGTATATACTGTAGGAGAAAAGTGTATGTTTACCAGAAATTAACTAAGAATTGGATTGAAGGAAGAATAATGAAAAGTATTTCAGAGAATACATATTTGGTAATGATTAATGAAGTTGTGAAATTGATTCATCGTGACTATATTAAGAAGACTTCCGAACCTATGTATCAATCAGTGGACCTGGAAAAAAGAAATTATAGACTGAATCCCGAAACTTCTGATATCCCAAGTTTGATTCCCAAAGTACCAAATATCGTAGTACCTTTAATTCCTGAAACGACTCCTACTGCACATGTACCTGAAATTGACAGTGTGCCTGAATTGCGTAGATCGCAAAGGACACGAAAAGCTGTTATTCGTCTAGATTTGTAAGTTGTGTTTGTTCTTTATCTAGATATAGTATATAGTATTAAGGGAGTGTTTGTATGTTATGCAACACAGTGCACATGAAACACGATCAACAAGTAGTAGACAGCAACACAGAATGTAATTAGAGCACCTTTATTTAGTAAAAATAAAGACAATTAGTACAAAATAGTGGTGTCAACAGTTATTTCCAACCTTCATTGTATCAAATATAATAAAACCAAGTTTTAATCAAAATCCTGTTACAAACCTAAGAAGGAGTAATGAGGATTACTTGCGATCCTTGGCAGTTTCATCACAGAACAGTTCTGGAATTGAATTACTGAAAAAAACCATCGAAGAAAATAATTTAAAAAACAAAATAGAATACGTAGTTTCAATAAAAAAGAATGGAACAGAATTACACATTTTATACTCCGAATCATACAAAAAATCATAACGAAATTAATTAAATTAAACGTTTATTGATCTTGTTTGGAAGCGAATTGTATGATCACAATAACGTAAGTTGTGATTAAATTAATGAAGGTGAAAAGCATGGAGATGTTGACATCGAAAAATCCAGCCGCTGTAAATTTTGGACATCTTGCTGTCGCTTGTTGAGCTAGGATGAAAAGTTTGGCTCTTAAAGGTGGAAAATTTGAGTATTGTTGAATCGCCCTGTACGTAACTTTCACTGTCTTTTTTCCTTCTTCTATAACTCGCTCACACATCACTGCTATTATCACTCCTTGAAACTAAAACAAAAATGAGGAATTATTAACAGCGATTTCTGTAAAGATTAAAAAACAGAAAAAAAAAATTCATGCATTTTTTGTTTTTTTATCTATATTTATTAAAAAGAGCAAACTACAAAATTTTACCCAAAAAATTATAATTTTTGGTTTAATTAGTATTTATCAAAACTCACGATCATAAATATGTTCCATAAAATCATGGCTGTGAAAACATTACATGAACTGCCTCTGGTTTCAAAAATAACAACAGCAATTATTAACAAAATGTTTAAAATGCTGTGAAATATTGCAAAAAAATATTTGGCAACCAAAAATGTTGTTGAATAAATCAACTGAATTTATGAAAAGTCCATGTAGGTTGATGATATCACTAATTTTATTGTTAAACCGAAGTTCAAATTCCATTCTATTTTAACGTAATTAATAGCCTCAATTCGCAATCGCATTAATTTGAGGATGGAGTACTCCAATATAAGTACAAGAAAACCTACATGGTTTAAACAATACTGATCTAATAAGAGTTGGCATAGAAATACAAGTCTTCACACCATAAAATATAGCATGCACTCGTATAAATAGTAATACACATGTACATTATAATATTCTTCAAGTTTGAGTTATCAATCGATTTAATTTTAGTATATTTTGCTAATTTTTTATCCAAATAACCACACAAGTAAAAAAATTTTGTAAATCGCTTCGCTGTACTTTTCCTCATTGTGTTTAACGCTTTATAAACATTAATACCTAAACTTAATATTGTTGCTATATAAATTAAAGCAACTTCAATGCTGAAATTCAAAACAAGCATATTTACTTGTGTATATAAAGAGTAGGCAAATAATATTATAAAACTCAATAAAAGTAATGAAGAATGCTTTCGATTTATCATAAAAGCTTTGTTTTCACTCGAAAATCGTGGTAATATTGCAAATAACCCAAAAATTTTAAGGATAAAGTTTAATTTTTTTATCCAAGCGTTCATTTTGTAATATTTTCAGTAATAAAATTTAGTAATCATGATAATAATGCCAATTTTAGTAATTGTTGTATTAAAATATTCAGTAATTATTTTCCTTCAACAATTAACATTTATCACTTTAATAAATTGAAATGATAAGGTGATATAATTCTTGTTTGTTTTCTACTTGGAAGAAAAATTACTCTTTTGGGAATTACTTAAATACATGTAACAATCGCACTTTAAATACGTAAACCCTTCTTTGATTTAATAATTAATAATAATGAAGCTCATATTTTTGCAAACAAAATTTTAATATCAAGAATTGTGAATTTTAATCATCTGTAGGATTCAAATATTACCTATTGAGAATTACCTAAATAGAACATGCTTAATTCATTCTAAAGGACGGGTTGAATTTGAAATCGCGAATTGGGAATTATAAGCACTTTTGGAGCGTTTTGTAGTAAATACTGCTTGATTAAAAGGGCCCATACACTATCAAACAATTTGCGCAACAGGGGGTATTGTGTAAGTACCTTGACAGTGTATGCTGATTTTTGAATTGTTGCGCAAACTGTGGTGTAACATGTTTGAAATTATTTGCGCAACGCTCGGTTGCGCACCAGGTTTAATAGTGTATGGCCGAGTTTGATGGTTATAATTTGTAAATATTTTCATGCTACTTGGTTCCTTTGTTGCTCTTCTCACAAGAATCACAACATAACAAGTGGAGTTTAACATCTTATTGATTAAAATGGTCTCTACCCTCTATCAAAAATAAGGAATTTTCAAACTATGTTTGCTCAACAGAGGGTATGGTCGGGGTAAAACATGTTTGCGCAAACTATTATATTTGATAGTGTATGGGCCCTTTAAGTAATAATTTTGCCACTAGATGCCGATCTGAATTATATAATCACAAAATAAAGAGCGAAAAATACTAGAAATATAATATTTTTTTTAAACAAATAAACTTACAATCATAAATGAGTTCCAGAGAACCATAGCTGTGATAACAGTATCCGAACTTCCCCTAGTTTCCAAAATAACAATTGCTATTACGGATAATAGGTTTAGAGTGATGTATGTTACAGAAATGAATAAATGAATACCAAAAATTTGATTGAATAAATCAACCAAATCATTGAAAACTCCATGTAACATAATAACATCACTAACTTCACTGATAAAATAAACTCGGTTTAAGTCAAAATTAGTGCTCCAATTCAATATAATATCATTAATACCTTCAATTCGGAGTTGTAAAAATTTAAGGATGGAGTACTTAAGTATGGTTACGGTGAAGAGTATATGATTGAAAATAAAGTCAGCGATAATAAAAGAGTTATCGAAGAAATTTACGTCAGCATACCACATACAATAGCAAGTGATCATGTAAATGGTAGAACATATGAACATAAAAATATTCTTGATGTTATAGTTTTCGAAATGTTTAATTCCACCATATTTCACAATTTTTTCATCTAATTTGGAACACAGGCAAAAAAATATGGTTAATTTCTTCGCTGTATCTCCTCGCATTGCTTTTAAAACCTTAAAGGTATTAATGCACCAGCTTGAAATTGTTCCAGTGTAAGTTAATGCAATTTCATTATTATAATTCACCAACATGATTTTAAATTTTATATAAGAAGAAAATGACAACAAAATGGCGAGGCACAACAAAAATAATACCGAATATTTCCTATTCGTTACGAATGATTGGGTTTCTTTCGAATAGTGTGGTAATATTCCGTATAGTGCACATATTTTTAAAATAAAATGTAATTCTTTTATTATTTTTTTCATTTTATTGCAGGGTCTACTAAAATATTGTTTAGTACTATATTATTACTTTCCTATTCATTTGTAAGTAATAGAATAGGTGGTGTAATTTTAGTAAATGTAAACTATTGGAATTTTATATTTATTGATCAATTAATTAACTTTAATAATATACTTTAATAAATTGAATAAATGTTGTGGATTATTAATTAAAGCGAATATTAGTGGATTGTGTCGGAATTAAAAGTGGTTTATAATTCATCCGTTCCGTACGTGGAGCACCTATGCACCAATTTTATTGCAGGATCTACTAAAATATTGTTTCATACAATATTATTACTTCCCCATTAATTTGTAAGTATACGATAAGTGGTGTAATTTTAGTAAATGTAAACTATTGTTATTTTACATTCACTGATCAATTAATTAACTTTCATAATATAATTTAATAAATTGAATAAATGGGGTGGTTTATTTATTTAAGCAAAAATTAGTTAAAAATGTGGCGGACCTAAAAGTTGTTTATTTATTTATTTATTTCGTGTCCATCCTAATAATAATACATAAATACAAAAACATAATATTATAAAATAGATGACCAAAAATTAGCACATTCAATTGCAGCTGGTGAGGCTTGTGCAAGATCTAAATCTGAACAAGGTTGATTTAATTTATCACATATTAGTAAATGATTCATAGTTTGTGAATTTCCACATAAGCAGAGTTCATCTTCAACTGTAAAGCCCCATTTCAATAAATTTGTTTTACATCTACCTGTTTTAGATCGTAATCTATTTAGAGCTTTCCAAGTTAACCACTTTTCATCAAAGCCTGGAGGAAGTTCTTCTTTTGGAGAAATTTTTAATTCCTTATCTAAATCAGATAAAGAACCACACCATAAAAATTTTCTTGTATCTAATATTGAAATTTCCAAAGGTTTAACAGATAAAAGAAAACTTTTCCTCGATTTTAGTCTAGATCTTGTAGGAATGATACCATATAAAGAATGTCTGTGATCAGTGAGTTGTTTCTTCCTTTCCCTCATACTTGCAACAGAACGTCTAATATTCGAAGGAGCTATTCCACTTAAAATATTGAGGAAACCAATACGAGTGGGCTTAAGACAATCAGTTATAATTCGACGTGTCTGATTTAGAATTGGATCTAGATATTTGGAGAACACTAAAGCTAGAGCAGTACATCTTAATGTATGAGCATTTGCACCCCATTTGGTATACGTAAGTTTTTGTAAAAGGTTATTTCTAGTTGAAATTTTATTCTTTAAATTTTTGATATGTTGTTTATACGATAATGTACGATCCAGGGTAACTCCTAAATATGTAGGGGTTTGGCAAAATTCAACATTTTCATCATTCCAAGAAATATTTAATTTTATATTTGCCTTTTTATTATTTAAATGGAAGAGACTTGATATTGTTTTAGATGGATTTGGACGAAGACTGTTTTTTTGATAATAAATAGACAGATTTTTAAGCGCTGCAGATAAAGTATTTTGAATAGTAAGTAAATTCTTATTTTGTGTAATTATACTTAGATCGTCAGCAAAGATGAAACTATTGGTGTTTGGAAAAATAGGTTGATCATTTGTATAAATGTTGAATAAAGTAGGGGCGAGAACACTTCCTTGTGGAAGACCATTCTTCTGAATTCTCCATCTACTTTGTTTACCACCTAATTCTACTCTAAATCGTCTTTTTTCTAATAGATTACGAATTATTTGAATTAGCTTAAAATCTTTTGTCAATTTATAAATTTTAGACAAGAGAATATCGTATTCGTATGCCGAAGAGAGGTCAACAAAAACAGCACCTGTTATTAGATTATTCTCAAAACCATCTTCAATATGTTGAGTAAGGTTAAGGATTTGGCCTGTACTTGATTTACAAGGACGAAAACCAGCTTGTTGAGGTATAAGTTGATCATCAATATTTGGAGAGAGTCTACTTAATATCATTCTTTCAAATAATTTGTATAAACAACATAAAAGTGAGATAGGTCTAAAATTTTTGGCATTATCAAGTGATTTACCCGGTTTAGGAATAGCAATTATTTTGGTTTTTCTCCATATCTTTGGTATGTTCTCTTCAAAAATACAATTATTAAAAAAATCCAATAACCATTGTTTAGTTTTAATACCAAATCTTTTTATTTGTTAATTTTTAAGACCATCAAGACCAGCAGCTTTACCTAATTTAAGAGATTTAATAGCGGAATCTAACTCATTCATTTCAAAGGGGCGACTTAAAAACGTAGATTCTAAATTCTTATTTCTTCGAATAAAATTCTTTTTTAATCTCATTGATTTTCCATCTAATATTAGTTGATGGGCTACTTGATTAGCAGAAATAGAACAATTTAATTCAGATTGTTTGGAATCACTACAAAGATTCTTAATTGTATTCCAGGCTTGTTTACTTGAATATTTAATATCTATATTTTCGAGAGTCTCTTTCCATTTTTGTTGACGTTTCTCATTCAGTTGTGTAACAATAGATTTTCCAAGATCCATAGTGGTTTGTGAAAATGGGTCTGTATTATAACTCTTTATATAATTATTTAATAAAATCTTATGATCACTTTGAAGACCTGGTATAAATTTCGTTCTACAACCTCTGGGTATGTGTTTTCTAGAAATATTTCTTACAATTTCGATAAACAGATCGTAGTTTTCAATAATAGGTTGGATCTTTTGTAATTCATTATCTAAATCAACCGAAAAAGCCGACCAATTTGCGTTTTTAAAATTAAATCTACGTCTAAAAGGTATAATTTGAGGATTGACATGTGAAATTATTTCTAACATAATTGGTTTATGTTGAGAATTAGGAAAATGGTTAAGAACTTTCTTACGGCAGATATCCTTTAAACAATTACTAACAAATATTAGATCAGGGTTATATCCATTTTTCCATCTACCACTAATAAATGACGAAGATTGGCTTGAATCATGAATAAGACTTAAATGATTATTTTATGCCCAAATTTCAACATTATGACCATCTTCATTAGTATCTTTATAACCCCATGTATAATTATGACTATTAATGTCACCAATAACAATTCTTGATTTTTTTACATTTGTAAATAAAGGAAGTTTAAAAGGAACATTGGGTGCTTTATAAACAGAAGAAATAATAATATTGTCCAGTTCAACAGTAAGAATTTCAATGTTATTATCATCTTGGCTATTACAACATTGATATATTAAATTTTCTTTTATATAAAGTGCACTTCCATATTGGTTATGTGCCCGTTCACTAATAAGTTTCATCCTTTAATTATTGGTCTATTCCTTTTAGGACCTCTATGTGCTTCTTGTATACAAAGAATGTGACAATTAGTATCTTTGCATAAATCTGATAAAATATCTCCTTTTGCAGATGAGAATCCTTCCACATTAATTGAAATTATTTTGAAGGTCGAACTTAATAACGATTGATATAAAATATTACTTGCCATAATGTAAAATATAATGATAATAGGATGGTAGTAGCAGAATTAAGTAGATATTAGTAAATAATACCTAAATGGTCGCGATAAAACGCTTCTGCTATGACCTGTCAATTTGACAATTTATAATTTATTTTAAAGTTGTTTATAATATATACAAGGTACCACTCGTTAAAACGTTAAAAACTTGAGCAAATTTAATCGACAAAAAGCAAAAAAGTAAGGATTTTTCTTTTTAAGTTTTGAAGCTACCGATTTTTGTCAAAAGTCGCTGGTAACAATTTAATTTCTGCGTGTAAATTTAAAAAATGCATCACTGTAGCAAGCCAAAAATTTTAATTGGTAACAATAGTAATTCAGAAATACTTAATAAAATCGCAAAGAAAAAAATAATATAACTTCATTTTAGTTTTTGAAAATTTTCTCCAAAACAAGTTGGTAAATACAGGGTGAGCTAAAATGATTGTGGTCAATTCAAATTTCCCGCCTAAAAATCTGGGGAATTTGTTTGCTTCAAGTTCATAGTAACACAAAATGTCAAAATCAAAACAAAGTACCTAGACTTCGCAAAAGCAGAGGCGTAGGTGTAATTTTTACCATTGCGTCAAAACTTCATATTTTTGAATTTCGTTATTGTGCCTACTATTTCATAAACGTCAGTTTTTATTAAAATTAATTTGCGTAAATCTTTGTTTTGTCTTAGAATATGCCTCGAAAATGAAGCAAAACATTTTCACTATTTGACATTTGATGTAAAATTAGAGATTTTGTGTAAATATATCATTTATTACATCTCTAGTTTTATTAATTTTTTTAATATTTATGTTAGGAATAAAATAATTTACTTTGTAGTTGATTTAAACAAGTAAAAATAGTTTAGTTTTCTTTAAGATAAAATTTTGTTTCTCACGAGTGTTTTGTTTATGTCTGGGGTATTAAGTAATCCACCCTTATTATTCTTTGGATTAAGTGTGGACAAATTTATTGCCTACCAACGGATGGAGGGTGAAACTGCTAAGTTAGGTCAACTTAGCAAGACATAAACTAAACACTTAAGTTTTTTTACTACATTTGAATTAAATAATATTTTATTATTTATTTAAATTTTATATTTTTAATGTCATAATTAGTGTTTGGCAGATATTTGTATTATTGTAAATTTTCAGATTTTACTTGTTTGATCATAGTTTGAGAAAAAGAAAATTATTTTATTCCACGTTAGAGATTAAGCGTAGGCTACCAAATTCACCTCGAGCTTAGGGATGAATTTGGTTTGCCCTACTTTATTATTAGAACCAATAAGAGGCTTTGATTGGCGTCTTTACTTAAGTAAGTTATGACGTAATAAGGGATGCCAAGCAAAGTCTATAAATTGTAAAGAAACCTTAAAATCATTGAATTCCATAATGTTCTGATCTAGAGTAATGTTTGTTCTTAACTCTGATCAGTCAAGTTCATTTTAGTTTGTTCGTGACGCGTTTTTTTTCACTTTATTGTCATTAGAAGTTTATTTGATTTTATTCAAAAAGTTAGTAATTTTTAATTTTTGTTTTGTTCGTTTATCGTGTGATTTGCGGAATATTTTTAAGGTTTCTATTGGTTCTTAAATAAGTTGTATTTTATTTGAAATTTATGTTGAAATTATATTTAACATTTTAAATTGTCAAGATTATTTTTTTTTTCATTAGTTTTTTTTTTTAATTATTTTTCAGTGAATTTCTTTATTTGTAATTTTTTTTTATTATTTATTTTTATCTTAATATTACCATTTTTTTTTAATATATTTAATATTAATTAAATATTGGTTTTTTTAATAATCTTTAATAAGTTCCCAATAAAACCTTAAATACTTTAGCAATGAAATTTAAATAAAAGTGAACTTGGCTCGATCAGGATTTTAATTCTGCAAGTTAAGAACAAGTAAGTACAAGTATTAATTTTGGATTTAGTTTTTTTTTATAAACCAACTTAGAAGAAAATAATAACTCAGCTATTTCTTTAACATCAAGTTGGTCACTATTTAACTAAATGTAAACGTCGGCTTAACCCTAAAAAAAGAATCCATTAATTATTCATTTAATTAACGTGCTTACGGTCATCTTTCTTTTTAATAAATATTATTTTAAATAACACCAATAAAATAATAAAGACCAACAAGGGTTTTAAGCTGAGGGTCGACGTAAGATTTACATTTGTAAAAAAATTTTGCTACGCCATTGGATTTCAGTTGTACCAACCTGCATATTTGGTTGCCTACATATCAAACCACAATCATTTTAGCTCACCCTGTAAGTTGTGCTTTTTTGAAATTTTTTAAAACATATTCATAACAAACTAATGGAGAATTTTGTGAAACCGGGGATATACTTGTATTTATTTCTCCCCCACCATCAATGGTGGGTGATTCAACACACAACTATAAAGACTCGGTCGTTATCCCCTCTCCTTTCATAAGTAGTGGGGCGTGATTTTGCTTACTTCAGACATGATTGTACATGAAAATAACATTTTATTTCAAAACTTAATGCAACAAACAAAATCCACATTACCAAAGCATTCCAGAGCATTAAAGTTATATCTCGTTGTTCATAAATAACGATGGAAATCACCAAAAGAACATTGATCATACTGTAAACCAATGATAAAAACATATGCCAGCCAAAAAATTTGTTGAATAAATCAACTAAATCAGCAATTAATGCATGTGAATAAATAACATCAACTACTTCATCAATAAACCAAACATGATTCAAGTCGAATTTTAAATTCCAGTCATTAACAAGCTTCAAGCGAATTTTCAAAAATTTAAGGATTTAAGGATAATTGAAGATTATGATCATAAAAAGGTTGTGGTTTTGTAAGTAATCGTTAACGGAGTAACGTTTGGTGGATTCAAATAAATTATAATACCAAAAAACGTAGCATAAACCATGAATAAATTAAATAAAAAATACATCAACATAATTTTTATATCACCCAATTATTTATACTCATAAATTTCCCCATGTAAGGCTAATTTTTTATCTAAAATCTTACAAATCTTAAAAAATCGCCCAATTTCATAAGCCTTGTTATTCCTCATAACTTTTATTATCGTACTTTTTTTTATTTAACTTCCCAATATATTTACAATCTGTAATAAATTACAATAAGTAAATGCTGCGATAACAAATAATTAAATTGGAGAGAGCAGTCCTATGAATGCTTTCTATTATATTCTAATTTTATACATTATATAAAATTGATTTAACTTTGGGTTATTACTTTAAAATCTTGACGGTAGGTCATTGGGTGTATGGCGTTTTAGTCTACGTCTTGCTGGTATCCTCATCAGGGTGGTTGCTAGTTTATTAGGGTGCAGTTGTAGTCTCTCTTCATATTTTTGAGCGGAATTAACTATTTCTTCCTTAACAGTCGGTATTCGGAGGTCGTACCTGATGATGATATTTGGAACATACCACGGTGAGTTTGTTATCATACGGGGGACTTTGGATTGAAATCTTTAGAGAATCTCGATTTTGGTGGTGTGCTATGGTGACTTGATTGTTCGTGGGCAGGTCTGCGGTATAAATCAGGTATAATGCAGATCCAAGGACGCTCCCTTGAGGTACACCTAAGTTTATTAGGAATAGTGGCGTGTGCTCGTTTTGCTGTTTTACAAGAAAAAACCGATCTTGCAGGTAAGATTTTAGGATTAGGAAGTAATTTAAAGGTAGGGCCTTTCTCAATTTATATAGGAGACCAGTATGCCATACTTTATCGAAGGCCTGCGATATATCCAGGAAGGCTGCAAAGCAGTATTTTTTGTCCTCCATTGCTTGGTTTATTTCTTTGCATATCCTATGAACTTGCTCTGTGGTTGCATGTTGTGGTCTAAACCCAAATTGGTGGGATGGAATTAGCTTACTTGCTGTTAGGAGCGGTTCTAGTCTGGACAACGTAAACTTTTCTAGGACTTTCGACATTATGGGAAGTAGGCTGATTGGACGCTAGGATTTTACTTCCTCGCCCTTTTTCTCTGGTTTAGGGATTAGAATAATTGTAGGTACTTTCCAAGCCAGGGGAAAATGTGCTGTTCTTAAGATTGCATTGTATATTTGTGTTAGGTAGAGAATTCCTTTTCTCAGCAGTTCTTTGAGTATTTTTCCCATTATAAGTTCATATCCTAGTGGTTTTTTCTGATTTGGATTCGATTTGATTACCTTATTTACCTGCCTTACAGTAAATTTTTCTGGCGGTAGTTCTAGTTGGCATGGGGACTCTAGGTATTGTAGGATTTCATTTTCGATGTTACGATTGTCTTCTGGTGGATATGGTTCAAAAACCTCTGTTATGTGTTCGGCGAGTACTTGGGCTTTTTCCTTGTCGCTTTTTGCCCACTGTCCTGTGTTTTTGAGTATAGGTGGGTTGGATGTTTGTGGTTGATTTATTTTACGTGTGGCTTTCCATAGCGAGTACTCCGAGTTTTCAGAATTTGATAGTTCCCGGAGATAATTTTGAATTTCGTTGTTCTTATAGTTGTTTAATAAGGCTTTGAGTTGAAAAGTGACTTGATTTTGTCTTGTTTTGTCTTGTGGGAATCTGTTCGTTTGCCAGATCCTTCGCAGCCTTCGTTTTTGCGCATTTTTTTCTTTTATTATTATTGGTAGTTCTTGGCTAATTTGCGTTCTTCTTGTAGTTGGTGTTGATTGCCACACTGCATCTTGTATAATTTTATTAAATATTGCCAATGCTTCCTCAATACTTGTCTTTAGAGGCAACTTTAGGTTCAATTTGTGATCAATTATTTGCCTAAAATTGTCCCAATTTGTGTATTTGTTATCTAATTGTAGAGGTGGTTCACTTATTAGGCATTGTGTGCTAACTTCGATTAGTACTGGTGAGTGATCAGAGCTCATATCAAGGCAGGATTTTAGGTTTTGAGATTCTTTAGGAATACCTTTTGGTATACAGAAGTCAATTAAATCTGGGATTTTCTTCCTGTCTGTTGGCTCGCCAGTGGACAAGTAGTTGTAGTTGTTGCTTTTCATGGTCATTGTAAACTGCCCTCGCTTATTAAATGGATGTTATTGTGAAAGGGAGACTTTAATACTTTTGATTTGGATTACTTCAATCTCAAAAGTTAGCGAAAGCAATTGTACATGAATTGAGTGGGTACGTTGGAATTTACGGAATTAGATACATATATGTCTGAATAAAAAGCACATTTAACTTAACACTTAAGAGCTATTTATTATAAGCAAATAAAATCAAATATTACAAGAGATACAAAAATTAAGCATGACTAAATAAAATAAGCCTAATACAAATAACCATACAAATTATAAACAATATACATACAAACTGAATTAAAAGGTTTCAACTTACCCTTAATGAATGATATAAAATACTTTAACATCTTGAACCATATTACATATTTAACTACAAATGTTAATGAGATGGACTAATGATTAACTGCCGAATTACTCTGAACGGAACTTAACTTTAGATCTAAACTGACTATAGACTGGAGTAGCCTCGACTCTTGACTTAACTGAATTTCTAGACTTTTGACTCAACTAAAAACTGACTTTAGAGCCTACAACCCTTATATTAAGTACTGCGATGGTCCTCCTAACTAACTATCACTAACTCCTCCTTTGATTTATCAATTAACAAATCGCGGTTTTGGAAATCAGTGACAGTTGTGGCAGGAATTAAGATTTACAATCTGGGATTGAGGTCAGACTAATCTACGCGCCACCCGCATTGTCCATCTGGGCAATTTTCAGACGTGCTTCAGGTGCCAGATTGTCTAATAACTTAATTCTTAACTAGCTTGTCAATTGTGGTTCCTCGCCTTGTTCGTTTAAAAGCGATAAAAATCCAATTGTGAATTGGAGTCCTACGGCTTTAAGGAGTTGAAGCCAATTAAGGGTAACTAACTCTAATATTTTATATTACTAAGCAACGTGTGTCTTCGAACCAGATAATTTGCGCTTGACTCCTCCTTCTGAGTTATTGTTGGTCAAATAATTTATAACTTAATAAGTCTCCTCCCTCGAAAATATTTCGTGATCGCCGTGCAGGTACTTGTGATTTTACCACTTACCGAGAAGGACTTGACTTTTGAAACACTTATTAATAAAGCAACTTTGATTTAAATTTGGAAAATTATAGCGTGGTAATGCTGGTTCTCACAACATGTAGAGCTGTCTGCCTTTTGGTGTAATCAACCTTGAGCCCCAATATGTGTGCTTAGTGTTGTAATCACCTCCTGCAATGAATCTATTGCCAAGTTGTTTAAAATAATGTTCGAATTGTTCTCTTTTTATGGAGTGACGTGGTGGGCAATACCCAGCAGAGATTGTTAGTGGGTCGTGCCAGTCTTCAACTACTATGTTTGTTGCTTGAAGATGGTCTTTATTAACCTTATTTAATTCGTTTAATTTGGGATTTGCAGTAGCTTTTATTTGTGAAGTGTGTTTTTAATATCAACATTAATTAAAGTACTTAACGACGATGACACTGATATAAAAATAATAATAATAATAATCTGATTTATTGGCATAAAAAAAAGACAACATGCTACAAATTTATACAAAAAATAATTAATCTAACTTAAGATAATATAATAAATGAGCAATGTTTAGTATAGCCAAAAGGTAATGCACTCAGATTGACAACATAAATGTTGTCATCCTGTATTCTGTGCATACCTGAATGAAAATTAAAAAAATAAACAATATAAAATATATACGTATAAGGAAAAGCAAAAAAAATATCTATAATATAAAGTTAGAATATAGTTTTATTTAATTTTATTGTGGATTTTTTATTGATTTACGAGCAAGTAGGATTTATATTTAGACCTAAGACTTTCGATATTCTTGATCGTTTTTAGGAAGTCCGGGATATTGTTAGTTCGATTTGCAATATTATATCTAAAAGATCGTTTAAATAGTTGGGTTCGGTGTTTGGGGATTACAATGTTATGTTTCATTCGGAGATCATGTATCCTAAGAGTGGATCTAAATTGGATCTTTTTCATGAGATAAGCCGGGCTGTTGTTGGAAATGATTTTTTTTGTAAAATAAGACTTCATGGACCTTTCTTCTATTTGCCATATTTAACCAGCCCAATTGTTGAAAAAATCCCGAAATGTGGTCTCTTCGTTTTATTCCAAAAATTAGCCCAATACAGCAGTTTTGTGTTTTTTGAATGCGGTATTGATCCGTTTTGTCGAGGCATGGACCGTAGACATGGTCGGCGTACGTGAACTGTGATAATACTAGGGTGTCGCAAAGTAGCTTTTTTACATTCTGAGTAAATAATGATTTATTAGCATATATCCATTTGAGTTTTAAGAATGATCTTTGTATCAAGATGCTTACATGGGCTTTAAACCTCAAATTATAATCAATATTTAGCCCTAGATTACATATCGTATCTGTGTCTTTGATTAACTGATCATCTATTTTTATGTTTATTAGTTCTTTTGCTCTCGATCTATTTTTATTATTGCCGAATATAATGATTTGTGTTTTCTTTATGTTTAGAGTCAACTTAAAAAAAAAACTTTTGTTTTGTTGCCGTATCAGCGACTGATTTTAGGTCTTCATTAAATTTATGACAAGTTTCTTCAATGTTTTCAGGTCTACAGGATATGTAGAGTTGGGTGTCATCTGCATAAAGGCCCACATTTGAGTGCTTAACCATCTTGGAGAAGTTGATTGTGTATAAGCAATATAATAGAGGACCTTGTATGGTACCTTGCGGTATCCCCATATTTACTTCCCTTGAATTTGATAAATTTTTTTTAATTACTACTATTTGCTTTCTGTTGCTTAGGAAGCTTTTATACATTTCAATTGCATTGTGATGTAAACCTATATACTGGAGTATTTTAAGCATTAGAGTATGGTTAATAGAGTCAAATGCTTTTGAAAAATCTAGTAGTGCTAGAATTGTTACTTCGCTATCATCAGTTGCTTTGATGATATCGTCTGTTACATTTGCTAAAACTGTGCTGCAGCTATAGTTTGGTCGGAACCCTGATTTCATATCCGGTAAGAGGTTATTTTTGTTTAGAAAATCTCTTATTTGGTTGTCCATTATTCTCTCAAGTACTTTGGAAATAGTTGGTAATATGCTAATCGGTCGTAGATCTTTAGCTTCTTGAGGATCGTTTTTCTTTGGTAGAGGAATTATAAATGCTTCCTTCCATTCTGTTGGGAATGTGCTATGTTTAAGGCATTGGTTTATAATGTGTTTTATATAGGGTCGTTTCACCATTATTCCCATTTTTTATATTACAAAATTTATTATAGGCCGATATTGAAAAAGTGATTAGGAAAAAAAGAACACGAACGAATGCGCTTTTGTTGACTTAAAAGCATCATCGAGTTTTGAGTAATGTGGTATTAAAACGAAGAAAGCACAAATTTTTAAAATTATATTTAAATTTCGCGTCCAATCACACATTTTTTATATATAACTTGCACGATTGTGGTTTGTGGATATGATTATTTTCTTAATCTATTTATAAAATTAATAAAAGTTAAGTGCTTTCATTATCCCTGAAGTTATTGTGTGATAAAAACAATTAATTTAACTTACGGTTATAAAAAACGTCCAAATTGCTGGTAAAATAAAATCCCACCAAATTTCTGCATCGGAGTATAAAAAATCATACCATAAAATACTTATCAAGTATAAATTATAAAAAATAATTGTAAAGAAAATTTGCCAACTATAAACTTGGTTGAAATTAACGACTAAATCACAAGCCATACCATGTGTTGTATACAATAATTCATCCAAATTTTTCATAAGTAATTCACCATTCACTAAAATGTAGTTTTCGAAGCATAAATTGATACAATTAAAAGCAAATTTGATGTATTTTAAAATATTATACTGCATAATTGTTAACATCATGATATAATAATGCTCAAAATACCAATCCACATCAAGATAAACCAAATAATACCCTCTAAAATAACTCCAATAAACATAATCAATAATCACTAACCCAATAACCAAATAATGCAGTATTAAAAATATTTTAAAATTAAATTTTGGTGGTGTCTTTGTACTTTCGTCACATGTTTCAAAAATTACTACAAAAAACGAAAAAAAACTGCCATATGTTTCCTAGAATATCTGAAACTTCGCCATCTGAATGCTCCCATTTTATCTTCAAGTAATAAAAATTTGCATGAACTTTGGCAAGTAATAATAAAAAACATGTTGATAAAAATTTGCTTTTTTTTAAAAGCTTTTTCTACGTTATCGTATTGAGGGAATATTCCCAAATTCTTGCCTATACAAAATATTGAACGCAGCTCATTTTTGACCGACATAACGTTAATTAATATCGTATTGATAGTCTAACGATATAACATATATCTAGATTTATTTACATAACTGCTTTATAATTATAGCCAACTTTCATGTATTAAAGTGATTTTAAAAATTGTAATCAAATGGTAATTGACTTTAGATTTGAGTAAATGAGTTTTACTTGATATTCTTGCTTTGTATTATTGATTTATCCAATTTCAATTTATTTTTAAAAATTTGCTAAATAATCTGATTACCCCTAACCGTCTTTCAGTTTAGTCACCGTTAGGCTAGGCGCGCACCAAGGTGCCACGGCGATAAGGTCGCAGGAAAGTGGTACCTTCAAAAACTTTATAATAAATAAAATCTGTACCCATTGAAGTGACGAGGCAGTGGAGTTCCACTAGAAAAATGAAATCCCAACGTGACCCACAGTACCCGTTATAAAGATTTCCAAAAATGCCACGAACCACACCACCACCCAGGCACCACCCCAGTACCACCTAAATGTAGAAACACAAACAAAACAGGTTACCCTCTTTTGCCCGCTTTCCAATTACCGGCGCCTATTACACGCGCATGCCTGAGTCAGTCCGCTATGGACATACCTACTTTGTTTGTGTTTTTACCCTTACACGCTTTTTGTATGTCCATAGTATGGCGCGGATTGACTCAGGCATGCGCGTGTAATCGGCGTCGGTAATCTGAAAGGGGGCAAAAGCGGGAACCTGCTTTGTTTGTGTTTGTACACTAACACGCTCTACTTTGTGTCCCCGTTTGTAAAATCCTTGTATATTTTAATTTGAATTACACCGATGATAAAGTACTGTTCAATACAAAGAGTTCTTACTTACATCAAGTAAAGTGAATACGAAAAATTGTCCTTGGTCAGGATTTGAACCTGGGACCTCCAAATATCATGTCTGGTGTGATAACCACTACAATACCAAGGACCCACGTTCAAATGCAGTTCAATTTTGTCTTAACTGGTGAAATCGATAGAAAATTCTACCTTCATCCACCAAGCCGGTAATTCTGAACACATTTGGACGTGGGTCCTTGTAGTGTAGTGGTTATCACACCAGACATGAGACAATTTTTCATGAAGTACAGTTCGTCCTAGTCAAAAAATACGACCAAAAGACTCACGAGTAAATAGGGAGAAAAACGTGCCGAAGTACGCGGAGCAGCCTGAGTCTATTGTGTTCTCCTTAGTACTGCGGTGAACTGTACCTACTTATCTTAATATGGGTATAGATAATGTTATGTGCAATGTGCAATCGATGTAAAAAATAGTATGATAAGTAAATCTCACTTAAAATGCAGTAGATGTAAACTTACGTACCACAATAGCTGTGCTAATTACTGGAGGCCAAGAAAATTTATCCATGATGATGAATTCTTGTGTTGTCCAAATAATGATTCTGAAGAAATTAAATTATCTTTGGGTGTCAGCTTAACAAACTAGTTGCTAAAATGGAGAGACAAAGATTCGATGAAATAAAGCAGGTTTTAAATGGCGTGCTACCACTTCATCGACAGTGCTTTTTCATCCACAACGGTTTTATCGACATGACCATTACATCGACACAGACGTTTCATCGACAAAACCTTTTCATCGACAGCCATTTCTTCGACAAGGACGTTTTATCGACACTACCGTTTCATCGACAATTTTTTCTTCGACAAGGACGTTTCATAGATATTACTTTTTCATCGACAACCGTTTCATCTACACTAAGTTTTCATCGACAAGGACGTTTCATCGACACTACCATTTCATCGGCATTACCAATTCTTCAACAATGTCGTTTCAACGACTACAGTTTCATCGATGAAACGTCCTTGTCGAAGAAAGGGTTTTTCGATGAAAAGGTAGTGTCGACGAAATGGTTGTCGATGTTCATAACGTTGTGCAAGATACAAATTTGATCTAATAATAATGAGTTAAAAGACAGGAACAGAAGGGGAAGAACATTTTTGTTTACAACGTTGAAGAATCGAAAGCTTCTGATGAAAATAAAAATAATGTTATTGCAGCGGTCAGAAACTTACATTTTCCTATAATTAGGAAATTTTCAATGAACAACATAAAATTACCACACTCTCCCATTTCCTATCCAGAGGCAATCTCACTTATTCCTGATGCTTATTCTGTTGATATTCCTTGTAAGAATATTTCATGGAGGCAGGAATCTCGTCTTTAGTTGAACTCATCCTGCACGGTTTCACTTCAACAGAGAAAGAATGCTTTTAAAAAATTCAAGAGCTCTGTAATATGAAAGACTTCATTGGTCTTAAAGAAAGAGGAACGAATATTTTATGTCCTTTTTTTTCCTTTCTCAGGAGAGAATCTAGTTCAGTGTTTTTTCATACACCTGCCCTTATTTCTACTTGTAATTGGCAAGAACTTTTTTTGGATAATTTGTGCCCTGCGGAGAAAGATGTTCCCATCAGTTGGAAGGTTGAAGAATCGGATTTACTGTACCCTATCGATTTATTGGAGGTAAATTTTGCTATTAGCAACTTTAAAGACACTTGTCCTGGTGGTGATAGTATAAGTAATGGTATTATAGTCTTCAAATGTTGTTCAGTTCTTTAACATTATTTTGAAGGGGGCTGCAATCCCTAAGGAGTGAGCTGAAATTTGTATTTTTCCCATTTTAAAACCGTGTAAGGATCCTAATTTGGTTTCAAGTTACAGGTCAATTGCTCTTTTGTCTTGTGTTAAGAAGCCTTTTGAGAATATTATCAGGTCCAGGTTAGAATGGTGGTTGGATAATAACAGGGTTTTCCCTGATGAATTTTTTGGTTTCAGGGAGAGATTTGTTGACTGTTCTTATTTGTGATATTTATAACGGTTTGCTGGAAATAAACACAACTTTATGTTCCTTGAACATCTCTGCAACATTAGTTTTTGTGCAGATAATGGTCTGAATGTGAATATCTTACTCCAAAGTTTGATTGATATGAACGTCCATTTTCCTACAGACGATTTCCTTGTCACATAATCCTAGTAGTTTATGAAGCTATGTTTAAGTTCTAAAATTTAAAATTAAAGGTCGAAGATTGTAAAAGTATCATTTCAATGATTTTTGCAATTTATTTAAGTTGCATTTTGATTTTAAACCGTTTTTTTTAATGAAATTGCCATTTCTGAATTTTACAAATGGAAACTACCTAAACACGTGATAGTAAATCTCATGATGTACATATAAAAAAATAAAACCTAATTGTCTTTTATAACGTTTTAAAATAATAGAAAAATAAAATGTTCTATATACAAAAATAGTAAGTAATAGATTTTTTGTAACTTACCACCATAAAAATCGTCCAAATTGCTGGTAAAATCGAATCCCACCAAATTTCTACATTGTGGTATGAAATAAAGTACCAGATACTACTGAGGATGTATAAATTATCATATAAAACCGTTAAAAAAATTTGCCACCCATAAACTTGGTTGAAATTCACAACCAACTCGCAAGCTAAACGATGGGCTACAATCAATTCGTTAATATTGTTCATCGATAATTCTTTATAAACCAAAATATCATTTTCCAAATATAAATTGATGGAACTAAAAGCACATTTGATGTATTTTAAGGTATAATACTGCATAACCCTGAGAATTAAGATACAATAATCCCCAAAAAAACAATCTAAGTCAAGAAAATACCAAAAATATTCTCTAAAGTAAAACCAGTAAACAAAATCGATGATCACCATTGCAATTATACAAAAATGCATTAATAAAAATAATTTCAAATTAAACTTTACAGAATTTTTGTTAAAATTTTTAATCCTCGATAATAAAGCAAAAAGTTTTTGAACACGTTTTACACATTTCATGTTTTTAGTTTCAAAATGAATAACTACAACCACAAATAATGCAAAAAATTGCCAAATGTTATCTAGAATATCTGCAATTTCACCATCTGAATACTCGATTTTTTTCTTCAGGTAATAACAATATACATGAATTATAGCAATTGCTAATATTAGGCACGTTGATGAAAACTTGCTTTTCATAAAAATGTTATTTTTATCATAGTTAGGGAATATTCCCAAATTTCTGCCTATAGATAATATTGAACGCAGCTCATTTTTGACCGACATAACTTTTAATAAAATGATATTTATAATGGTTAATTAAAGTTAATAACATGGGAAGGTGGTTTAATTTAATTATACAATAAAATTGTCGTTCATCAATTAGGGATAATAATAATAATTAGGATCCATTTAAGTTAATTAAAAAGTGCAACAAGAAAGTTTTTCTTGGTATTGTGTTTAAAATAGACGCTTAACTGTCCAATTTTTTCGGGTTAAATTAAATGGGCCGACGTAAACAACAGGCCAAAAGATTATTGGCCAAATTGGACAATAAAACTAAGTTGATGCTATTTCCGGTAAAAATGTTAGTATCATTAAAAAAATTTTTGGTCCCTAAAATGTGTTTTCTTAAACCATACAATATGGTCGAATTTCAAATTTTTGTTTTCATAAATAAAGAAGTTTCAGAAGTGACAGGTGATACATCATTTACACCCGGTATATGTGTATACAGTCGAACTCGGTTATAACGAGCATCAAGAGAGGGCGAATTTTGTTTGTTAATAGTTATAATCGTGAAAAAGTATTTACCTGTTATTATTCAAATTCGAAATCTACAGGGTGTTTATAACCAAGTGTCTCTATCGATAACTTTTGGAATAGATTTTTTAAACATTTTGTATTTCCTAAAATGTTCCAGTCTCGAAATGCTAAAGTCTACTCATTTATTCCAATTTTTAACATAGTATCTACATTTTTATTGATAACTTGCTCAAATTTTGACAAAAGCTTACTCTTAGCAGTAGTTTTTAGATAAAATAAATATTCAAAAAAAGATGATTTTTGTTTGTTTGATTTCGTATTGCAAAATAGGATGATATACCTCCCAAGGGCCGATTGCATTTTAAATTTTAAGTTAAAGTGGTGCAATCGGCCTATTTATAAATTAATAACGAGAAATGACACAGGTATAGTTTATTTATTTAGAAAACCACCTTTTTCGCAGGAGAATTCGTCGCACTAAGATGCCAGAGCTTAATAATCACGTGACCTGCCTGTCGATCATGATTGGACGGCTGAGCGGGAGTTTGGTGGGATGCGTATGCTGGAGTATGGAATCGGGGGACGCGACCGCTGACGAGTCTGACCAAGTTGACCAAATAAATAATAGCTGCTGAAAAGGTGGTTTTCTAAATAAATAAACTATAGTAATTAACAATTTCAAATCAAACGGATGGCAATATAAATTTTATAAATACATAAACCCATTAAAAGGAAATGAACGAAATTGACCGAAATAATATTTACTCGGTATATCCGTGAAAAGACTCGTAATAACCATGATATTTTGAATTGAAATACCTAGATATCAAAATATGATATTTTAAATATGTATCAAGATTTGCTCGTTATATCCAAGTTCGGCTGTAGTTTTTTAGTTAATTTGATTTATAATTTTGACACATTTTAGGGGGCCTACAATATTTTTACGCCTAATGGCGGATTCACACGGAGAGCTATACTATACTATATATTATATCTTAAATATTACGCAAAAATCGCTACACATGTAAATCAATATGACGCTTCAGACTAAGCTATAATATATAGCTATAGCTGAGCGATATACTATTACGGCATCGCTCGGGTTTGCCTGGTTGAGCGATATTTTCAATTTATAGCTGATATAGCTTGCCCCTTCCAGCGTCTCGTTCCTAGTTCTGTTCTACCAAAGTGCAACTTGCGGTGAGCGTATTGTTGGTTAACAATGGAACACCTTATTGGAAGTATTAAAAAGTACCCATGTTTATGGAAAGTGGATTCAGAGTTCAGAGTACTATAAAAAAAACCTTATATGATTTGCAATCCAATATCTTCGTTTATTTTTAACGGTTAACTAACACAGCAATATTTGAATCAATTTCTGATTCATTCTCATCATCGGATGGACTATCTATTAAAGAAAGCAACGTGTATGAAGCCTCCATTGTTAATACGTACTAAATTTCAGCCCAATTTTTATAGCTATATATTTTTTCGTGTGAAGCTCGCTAATATAATATAATATTATATCTCATTATAAAGCTATAATATACAGGGTGGGCCAACGAAAACGAAACAGACGAGTTTTGAAATAGTTAATAAAATAATTTGAAAAAATGCTCGGACGGGTCCACTTTAGTTTCGAGGGGGACATATTTTGCAATAGGGCTGATTCAAAAATCCATTCATCCCTGCGCCCTATGGACACAACCCCTTAAATTTTAATAGGGATGGTGGGGTAAGTAATACTTCGTTGGAAAGATCTTTTTACCACAAGTAACATACAAAAAAACAAAAGTGAAATCGATTGGTTTGTTTTAAAGAATTCAAAATAAAACAGTATTGTACATTATTTTTTATTTAACCAAACTAAACTTAACTAATCTTTTTGAAGAAAACTTAACACTTTAAAGAATCCCATCGATCCCGACACTTTCGAGGATGTTTTTATTATTTTATTAAATGTTCGTATTGAGTTCCACCAACCTCCATGCAAACGTACAAATTTTGCTCAAAGCGAATTCTTACATTTTGTAACATTTCAGCAGTAATTTCTCGGCATTCATTAATAATTCTCTGTCGTAACTCTGCTAGAGATCCTGGTTCCATTGCGTAAATCTTACTTTTTAAATGCCCCCAAAGGAAAAAATCAAGGGGAGTAAGATCGGGAGATCGCGGCGGCCACTCCAAAGGTCCTCTACGCCCAATCCATTGCCCAGGAAACGTCGTATCCAAGAATTCCCTAACAGGCCGTGTGTAATGAGGAGGGGCTCCGTCTTGTTGGAAAATCAGATGGTCTTCTAAATAACGATCGTCATTTTCGATAATATCGTCAAGAAATGGATGAACAAAGTTTTGAAGTAGATCCAAGTACATATCCCCTGTTAGATTGCCATCTAGAAAATAAATACCAATAAGTCGGTCTCCAAAAATTCCAACCCACACATTCAATTTTTGAGGAGTTTGAGTGTGAACTTCATGAAATACCCTAGGATTCTCATCTGACCAATATCGACAATTATGACGATTAACGGTTGAGTTTAAGAAAAAAGTGCACTCATCAGAAAAACAGATATTATAAAGATAATTTTCATCAGCAATTATCCGTTCCGTCATCACCTCACAAAATTGCAGTCGCCTATCAAAATCATCTTCATTTAACTCATGAATTAAATGAATTTTATGGGGATGATATTTGTGACCTTTCAATATTCGGCGAATGGTTGTTCTGCTGATGTTAGTCACAGTCTCCAGTTTTCTTGTGCTTAAAGTTGGATCTGCAGCAACTTGTCCCAAAACACCTATTTCAACGACCTCATTTCTTATTGGACGAACATTACCAGGATCGCGTTTCTTATTACCAAGAGAACCAGTATTTTTAAATTTTGCAACCAACTCCAGAACGTATTTTCGGTTACAATGTTTGTTTGGATGTTGTTCATTAAATAAATTAGCTGCACGATGAGCATTCTCATCGTTTTTAAAATAAAAAGTGATTAATTCAACCCTTTCTGGAATTGTATAAACCATTGCTAGCAGAAGCTTTTACAGAAGTTCACAAAATTTTAAATGTTGATTTCTAATAATTAGTCATAAACAGTTTTAACACGATGAAAATCACCACTAATACAAAATACAACTGATAAAAAGAATCTCAATGTGGTTATAAATCGTTTTATGTTTTGCATTGTTTTGTTCCAGATGTTACAAAATTTTAAACAATTCCTCGAATAAATTTAAATTTGTTTTTTAAAATCTCTCTTTTGTAGAAAATGAAAATAAATTGCGTTTTACATGTTTTTGTATGTTACTTTGGGTTAAAAGATCTTTCCCAGGAGGTATTACTTACCCTATCAAAACACTTAAAATTGAAGCCGTGGTGTTCATAGCACAATTTTAAAGGCATGAAAACTCTACATGTTAAATTTTGAATATCTTCAAAACGAACCGAAGGATTTAACTTTTTTTTTGGCATGTTACTCTGGGTAAAAAGATCTTTCTAACGAGGTTTTACTTACCCCACCATCCCTATTAAATTTTTAGGGGTTGTGTCCAAAGGGCGAGGGATGAATGGATTTTTGAATCAGGTCCATTGCAAAATATGTCCCCCTCCAAACGATATTACTTACCCTATCAAAACACTTAAAATTGAAGGCGTGGTGTTCATAGCACAATTTTAAAAGACATGAAATCTCTACTTGCTAAATTTTGAATATCTTTAAAACGAATCGATCGATTTAACTTTTTTTTTTGTATGTTACTCTGAGTAAAAAGATCTTTCTAACAAGGTATTACTTACCCCACCATCCCTATTAAAATTTTAGGGGTTGTGTCCATAGGGCACAGGGGTGAATGGATTTTTGAATCACTTCTATTGCAAAGTATGTCCCCCTCGAAACCAAAGTTGACCTGTCCGAGCGTTTTTTCAAAAATTTTTATTAACTATTTTAAAACTCGTCTGTTTCGTTTTCGTTGGCCCACCCTGTATATTATATTATAGCTCTCCGTGTGAAGCCGCCTTAAGGCCTCTGACTAGGTAAGTACGTCAGTGTATACCGGGTGGAAAAGAAACACGGGTCACGTCTGTAACTTCTTTATTTCTGAAAATAATAGTTTGAAATTTTACTATGTTGTATGGTTCAAGAAAACACATTTTAGGCACTAAAAAGTTTTTTAATATCACTTCCGAGAGTGACATCAACTTTATTTTTTTAAATGTAAGACCTAATTTTTTTGTTCATAATTTAAGACTATTTTAGAACAGCAGTACGTTTGTGATACATTTTTATTTTTTTTTGAAATTTTGAAAAATCCCGAGTACAAAAATATGAAAAACTGGCACAAGTAAATTCATTACACCCTACATATGGGATACCAAAATAATCGTATTAAATTCTTCTTTTTGAAAAACCAAGTGACCCGGCACCTTTCCATTAAAAAAAGAGTTATTTGCAAAAACGTTACTCAAAAAGTTCATAAAATAATATCTCAAAAACTGCTTGATTAATAAATTTTCCTTAGGTATTTGTATTATTTGGAATGAGTTTTGGTAGTTTTTATCAACTTCGGATGAAGAAAAAATTTTTTTTTCTTTATCAAAATTTCAAAAAAAGCTAAAAAATTTATCACAAACATACTCTTTTTATTAAACTAATTTCAATTTTGAAAAAAAAAAAATGAGTGTTACATTTAAAAAAATAAAGTTGATGTCACTCTCGGAACTGATATCACAGTCACATCCGGTAAAACCAGAAGTCATATTAAAAAAATTTTTAGTACCTAAAATGTGTTTTCTTGAATCATACAACATAGTCAAATTTAAAATTTTTATTTTCATAAATATAGAAGTTATAAAGGTGACCAGAGTTTCGTATCCACCCGGTATACTTACTTAGTTTATCCATGATTTTTAAAATAAATTTTCTATTTATTAAATCGGCATTTTAGCCGAACAACTTTTGGCCGACATGGAAAAAAGGTAGACGGAAGCCAATTTTACTTCGGTCCTTTGCCCATGTTGGCCTTATGTCCTTCTCCACTTAAAATTAGAAAAAGAAAAAAATATAGTTAATTGAGTTTTTGTAACTTACGAATATGAAAATCGTTCCAATTTCTGGTACAATCGAATCCAACAAGAATTCCCCATTGTAATATGAATAAACGTACCATAAACTACTGAGGAGGTATAAATTTTCGCAAATAACTGCTAAAATCGCAGGCCAAACCATGGGCTGTTATTAATTCATCAATGTTGTATCTTGATCCTCCATTTACCAAAATATCGTTTTCCAAAAATAAATTGATGCAACAAAACGCATATTTGAGATATTTTAGGATATGATACTGCATAACCGTTGGGATGAAGATAAAATACTCCTCAAAGAACGAATCCATGTCAAGAAAATACCAAAAATATTCTCTGAAGTAAAACCAGTAAGTAAAATCAATGATCACCATTACAATAACCAAAAAATGTATGAACAAAAATAATATTAAATTAAACTTAAGTGGATTTTCATTAAAAAATTTAATCCTCGATAATAACACAAAAAGTTTCTGAAATCTTTTCACACATTTCAAGTGTTTAGTTTCATAATGCATAAATACCAACACAAAATATGAGAAAAATATCACTATTCTTCTTAGAATGTCTGCAACTTTACCTTCTGAATACTCCACTTTATTCTTCAATAAATGAAAATATACATGAATTGAAGCAACTGTTAGTAATAAGCATGTTGATAAAACCTTGCTTTTTATAAAAATGTTGTTGTTGTGGTTATTAGGAAATACTCCCAAATTTTTGCTAATAGAAAATATTAAACGCAGTTCGTTTTTAACCGACATAATGTGTTTATTATGATTAAATAAAGTTAATAACATGAGGTGGTTAAATTGATTAAAATTGTCATTCATTAATTATGGATAATATTAGTAATTAAGCCATTTACGTTTAAATAAAAGTGGCAAGGTTGGGAAGTGTTTTATCTAATAGAATATTTAATAAAATTAATTCTACTTACTACTAAAAATATAGTCCAAATTCCAGGTAAAATAGGATCCAACCAAAAATCGGTCACACCAGTGAGTTCAATCAAAAAATACAAACTTAACAAGATGTAAAAAATATCTTCAAGTAACAATATCAAAATGTTAAATCCATAAAGTTTGTTAATAGTGTCAACTAAATCACAAGCAAGACCATGGGATATTATCAAATTTTCGAAATTCATCATCGGTGTTTTGTAAAATACATCAAATTTTAGCAAAGTAATATTTTCCAATCGAAAATTAACATGGCGAAATACATGTTTTGTATATTTCAAGAAATGATATTCCATAATTGTAATGATTAGTACAAAATATAGTTCCCAATAAACTGGTATTGCATAAACATAGTTAAGAAATTCCCTAAAGTAAACCCAATAAACTAAATCAAATATTATAAAAAAACTTAAAAATAAATGCAACAAAAAGAATAATTTTGTATTAAAATTTGGTATACTTAGATTTTCATTAGTGTCATCTAATCGCGCCAATATTTCAAAAAAACGTTGAACCATGTTAATATACTCAATTTTTTTAGACTGATAATGTGCAGATGCGATCAATAAACTTCCTAAGAATGTGGAAGTCTGATAAATGCGCAATAAAAGTACGTTGCTGGAATCAATACCCCTCCATAAAATAAATACACGAATTGCTAAAATAATTAATATTATTAAAGACGAAAATGATTTTGTTTTAAAAAATTTGTTCCGATTCCAATCGAGGTAAGGGAATAAACCCATGTATTTCCCAAAATTTAGAATTAATTTTAGGTTTTGTACACTGGGACTTGACATGTTATTTTGTTTGTTTCAACTAACCAAATACTGCAATTAATGAAAAGTGTTTAATTCGATTGATTATAAAGATAAATTCGACGTATTTTTAATTAAAAGTAAAGACCATATAAAGCGTCTAAACTCCTGGCGAAAAAAATGCTGTCCATAAATTTTAGGCCAGTCAAATTAGAGGAAAGCTGGAAATCGTTTTAATCACTTTATTTTTCATAAAAAAAAACATATTGAGTTTGCCCCAATTTTCATGCAATGCTCTATGTGCTGTGTAGAAAAAACAAGAAATTTTCGACCATTTTGCAGTTTTTCAAAATACAGGCTAAATTATGCGCCTGGAGGAAAATACTATTCTTTGCAATTTTAAATAGCGTTAAATTCTGCGTCGATTGAGTACCCAACTTTTAAATTTAAGCGTCAAGATTTTGGAGAAAACTAGAGTCAAAAATTGCCCCCTTGGAGAGACAAAAATTTTCTTTCGTATATACCGATATTTAGCACGGGATAACTTTCTAATGAAAAATACAGGCATTTACAATGTCTCTCAACAGTTGTTGTTCTCGAAAAGTGTAGAAAAGCATACAACAAGGAATCAAACATCAATGCTGTAATTTCCGGAGAAGTTCCCAGTAAGAGAACTAGACGATCTTCAACCGAGTTCGATTTTAAGAAGAATTGTGTGCTTAGTGGTGAAGATGCAGCATCTGATTTTGAAAAAAAAAACCTGAAAATGAATAAAGAATTGCGCGATAGCGTACATCGCGTGATGACTCTGAGATTCAAAAACAATCTTCTGGAAGTTGCTACAAACAGAGGTGATGCATGGGGTCAACAATTTAGTAGTCGCATTGGAATTGTATCAGATCTTGTTGCTTCTGAAGCCAAGTATCATGGGGCATGTGGAAAACGATTCTTCAAACCTCTCCCATCTAGCAGTAGCAGAGGGCGCCCCTGGACCTGGATGATGATGTTACAGCTGCAATCGATTATATAATCGGGTACATGGAACATGGAGGAAGTTGAATGCCCGTTTAACCTGACTGAAATTCTTCAAGGCTATTCGCAGTACGTTCCGCCGATAGCAACAATTAAAAATAGACTTATCGATAAATATGACGATTATATAATTATACCCAGGATTTCAGCAGGAAATAAACATAAAAGTACAATAGTATGTTTAAAAAATACTGAGTAAATCATCGGAATCCGGAATCTAAATCCATTTTTACCAATATCTAATAAGAATATTTTTAAGTAAATAAACAAAATTTTATTTATAGATTGTATTTTTAATTATCGGAATGTTAATTTTGGTATGAAAATAAAATGTCCCTAGCGAGGTCCCTAGTATGTTACTATTTCAATCAGCCTTATTGTGCATCTGAAACCTAAACGTCTCCCGTCTGTACTGTCTTTCATGTTCACGTTCACGGGCTATTGTGCATCGACCTTACTAAAACCGTAAGAAACGTGGAAGGTATTTTTTTTCGTATAGAGTTGAAATTTTGCAGGTGGAAAGAGGAAATTTTAAGAAAAATGTTTATTGGTCGCTTTTCGATCGGACAACTCCGAAAAAAGTTATTCCACCCCGAACGAAAAATCGAATTCATCCCCTTATTGTCCGAAATTCACCCCGAATCGCATCAAATTTTAGTATGTTAGGGAGGACCCGATTCTGAAGACGGTGGTTTTGACTCGTCCGGACCTATCTATTAAGGGGGCGGAAATACAACCCCTTTGGTATTTTTACCCCAAATTCGGATGTTTTTTGCGAAGAACCGCGAAATGGGCAGTTTTTTTGGTCAGATTTTAAAAATTCCGGTTGCATCATGAATAGGGATGCGGATTCTAAGCGTTTTAATTTCTTCCAAGAAAAAAATTCTCGAAAATGGTCGTTTTCTCTTGCATTTTTCCGGTTTTCGCCGGCCGCAACTTTGAAAAATCGCACCCCCGTCAGGTTTTAAAGGGAAGCGACGAAATTTGGCCCCTTTTATTCTCACATCCTGAAGATGGACCATGGCCATTTTTAAGTCTACAGGCGCGACGGTAAGCCGTCGCGGTGCCGGCACGCCGAATGTACAAATTTGGCGTTTTCTCGGGCGGCAAAAGTGCTCAAACTGTGCAGCTTAGCTAAGAAGATCGGCAGGTGAAAAAAAATCGCGGTTTTTTTATTCCTAATCTACATTCTATGCTTTCCCTTGAACCGAGCGCTTTTTTTGATATCTCAATTTTTTCTGTACTTTTGGCGCCCTCAAATTTGTGGTTTGAAATTAGTGCTTTTTCGACGGCGACTTTGAAAATTCGTAACTTTTGATTTACACCTCCTAGAGACGCCGAATATTTTTTCTTTGGCTCCCCACTTTGTTCTTTATAATTTAAAAAACGGCATATTTTAATTTTACCCCTGGAGTTTGAAAAAAAAATCGCGAGTAAAATGTTCAAAAAATGGGGCTGAACGCGGTAAGCTGGGTGTACCACTTTTGGCTCCCAGTTTCCAAAAATGACTACATTTTTCTATACTATCCTATAAAGGAAAAACTCTTTCATGCGCATAGGGATTTTTGATTTTCGAAGGGGTTAGGAGCATAACTAAATAAATTAGAAATTCTTGATTTAGGGATTGGCGGCTCCAGTCAAATAATTTTTTAACCGATTTGCTATTTTAAAAGCTCAGTAGAATGTACATCTCTATCTGAAAGCGCCCACGCGTAGGGTTTTTTGAATTTCGATAAAATAACGTAAAAATATCGTTTTTTAAGATCGCATTTAAAAATTTCGCAATTTTTGACGCGTTTCGGTCTAATCAACCCCTCAAAAACCCCCACGTTATACAGCTTCTCTGAAAGCTTTCAATGTCCACTTTACGGCAAAAAAAGAATCACTTCGCTATCTCGCTCCGTTTTCGAGTTCTCACCGAAAATGTAGGTAAAATAAGCAAAATATCAGTTTAAGCCAAAATTTCGGTCTGAAAATTTTCACTTTTCACGAAATAATTAATATCTTCGAAACTATTAGCACCACCGAGACGTTAAATATGATACATCTTTTGGTTTACTGGGTTACCAAATAATAAAATGGACTGAAAGAGCAACCTGCCTAATAGCACCTCAATCCAAAAAAGAAATATCCATCAGAAGATTTATTTGAAGTACGACTATTTTCTTGAAGAATGTGTTCCTCTGGAAATTTAAAACACAAAATATGATTCGTTACTTACCAAATAATAAAATGGACTGAAAGAGCAACCTGCTTAATAGCACCTCAATCCAAAATAGAAATATCCATCAGAAGATTTATTTTAAGTACGACTATTTTCTTCAAGAATGTGTTCATCTGGAATCTTTAAAAATGTTAATTTAAACACACAAAATATGATTCGTTACATACCAAATAATAAAATTGACTGAAAGAGCAACCTGCTTAATACCACCTCAATCCAAAAAAGAAATAGCCATCAGAAGATTGATTTTATGTACGACTATTTTCTTCAAGAATGTGTTCATCTGGAATCTTTAAAAACGTTAATTTAAACAAACAAAATATGATTCGTTACTTACCAAATAATAAAATGGACTGAAAGAACCAAACTGCTTAATGGCACCTCTATCAAAAAAAAAATATCCATCAGAAGATTTATTTTAAGTACGACTATTTTCTTGAAGAACATGTTCATCTGGAAATTTAAAACACAAAATATGATTCGTTACTTACCAAATAATAAAATGGACTGAAAGAGCAACCTGCTTAATAGCACCTCAATCCAAAATAGAAATATCCATCAGAAGATTTATTTTAAGTACGACTATTTTCTTCAAGAATGTGTTCATCTGGAATCTTTAAAAATGTTAATTTAAACACACAAAATATGATTCGTTACATACCAAATAATAAAATTGACTGAAAGAGCAACCTGCTTAATACCACCTCAATCCAAAAAAGAAATAGCCATCAGAAGATTGATTTTATGTACGACTATTTTCTTCAAGAATGTGTTCATCTGGAATCTTTAAAAACGTTAATTTAAACAAACAAAATATGATTCGTTACTTACCAAATAATAAAATGGACTGAAAGAACCAAACTGCTTAATGGCACCTCTATCAAAAAAAAAATATCCATCAGAAGATTTATTTTAAGTACGACTATTTTCTTGAAGAACATGTTCATCTGGAAATTTAAAACACAAAATATGATTCGTTACTTACCAAATAATAAAATGGACTGAGAATGTGTTCATCTGGAATCTTTAAAAACGTTAATTTAAACACACAAAATATGATTCCTTACTTACCAAATAGTAAAATGGACTGAAAGAACCAAACTGCTTAATGGCACCTCTA
The DNA here is from genome assembly GCA_963971135.1 of Stenus bimaculatus. Lineage (NCBI taxonomy): Eukaryota > Metazoa > Arthropoda > Insecta > Coleoptera > Staphylinidae > Stenus > Stenus bimaculatus. The sequence continues at coordinate 15,444,019 of OZ020183.1, forward strand.
TCAAAAAAAAAAATATCCATCAGAAGATTTATTTTAAGTACAACTATTTTCTTGAAGAATGTGTTCATCTGGAAATTTAAAACACAAAATATGGTTCGTTACTTACCAAATAATAAAATGGACTGAAAGAGCAACCTGCTTAATAGCACCTCAATCCAAAATAGAAATATCCATCAGAGGATTTATTTTAAGTACGACTATTTTCTTCAAGAATGTGTTCATCTGGAATCTTTAAAAATGTTAATATAAACACAGAAAATATGATTCGTTACTTACCAAATAATAAAATTGACTTATAGAGCAAACTGCTTAATAGCACCTCAATCCAAAAAAGAAATATCCATCAGAAGATTTATTTTAAGTACAACTATTTTCTTCAAGAATGTATTCATCTGGAATCTTTAAAAACGTTAATTTAAACACACAAAATATGATTCGTTACTTACCAAATAATAAAATGGACTGAAAGAACCAAACTGCTTAATGGCACCTCTATCCCAAAAAAAATATCGATCAGAAGATTTATTTTAAGTACGACTATTTTCTTCAAGAATGTGTTCAGCTGGAAATTTAAAACACAAAATATGAATCGTTACTTACCAAATACTAAAATGGACTGAAAGAGCAACCTGCTTAATAGCACCCCAATCCAAAATAGAAATATCCTTCAGAAGATTTATTTTAAGTACGACTATTTTCTTCAAGAATGTGTTCATCTGGAACCTTTAAAAATGTTAATTTAAACAAACAAAATATGATTCGTTACATACCAAATAATAAAATTGACTTAAAGAGCAAACTGCTTAATGGCACCTCTATCAAAAAAAATATCCATCAGAAGATTTATTTTAAGTACTACTATTTTCTTGAAGAATGTGTTCATCTGGAAATTTAAAACACAAAATATGGTTCGTTACTTACCAAATAATAAAATGGACTGAAAGAGCAACCTGCTTATTAGCACCTCAATCCAAAATAGAAATATCCATCAGAAGATTTATTTTATGTACGACTATTTTCTTCAAGAATGTATTCATCTGGAATCTTTAAAAACGTTAATTTAAACACAAAAAATATGATTCGTTACTTACCAAATAATAAAATGGACTGAAAGAACCAAACTGCTTAATGGCACCTCTATCAAAAAAAAAATATCCATCAGAAGATTTATTTTAAGTACGACTATTTTCTTGAAGAATGTGTTCATCTGGAAATTTAAAACACAAAATATGGTTCGTTACTTACCAAATAATAAAATGGACTGAAAGAGCAACCTGCTTAATAGCACCTCAATCCAAAATAGAAATATCCATCAGAAGATTTATTTTAAGTACGACTATTTTCTTCAAGAATGTGTTCATCTGGAATCTTTAAAAACGTTAATTTAAACACACAAAATATGATTCCTTACTTACCAAATAATAAAATGGACTGAAAGAACCAAACTGCTTAATGGCACCTCTATCCAAAAAAAAAATATCCATCAGAAGATTTATTTTAAGTACGACTATTTTCTTGAAAAACATGTTCATCTGGAAATTTAAAACACAAAATATGATTCGTTACTTACTAAATAATAAAATGGACTGAAAGAGCAACCTGCTTATTAGCACCTCAATCCAAAATAGAAATATCCATCAGAAGATTTATTTTATGTACGACTATTTTCTTCAAGAATGTATTCATCTGGAATCTTTAAAAACGTTAATTTAAACACAAAAAATATGATTCGTTACTTACCAAATAATAAAATGGACTGAAAGAACCAAACTGCTTAATGGCACCTCTATCAAAAAAAAAAATATCCATCAGAAGATTTATTTTAAGTACGACTATTTTCTTGAAGAATGTGTTCATCTGGAAATTTAAAACACAAAATATGGTTCGTTACTTACCAAATAATAAAATGGACTGAAAGAGCAACCTGCTTAATAGCACCTCAATCCAAAATAGAAATATCCATCAGAAGATTTATTTTAAGTACGACTATTTTCTTCAAGAATGTGTTCATCTGGAATCTTTAAAAACGTTAATTTAAACACACAAAATATGATTCCTTACTTACCAAATAGTAAAATGGACTGAAAGAACCAAACTGCTTAATGGCACCTCTATCAAAAAAAAAAAATATCCATCAGAAGATTTATTTTAAGTACAACTATTTTCTTGAAGAATGTGTTCATCTGGAAATTTAAAACACAAAATATGGTTCGTTACTTACCAAATAATAAAATGGACTGAAAGAGCAACCTGCTTAATAGCACCTCAATCCAAAATAGAAATATCCATCAGAGGATTTATTTTAAGTACGACTATTTTCTTCAAGAATGTGTTCATCTGGAATCTTTAAAAATGTTAATATAAACACACAAAATATGATTCGTTACTTACCAAATAATAAAATTGACTTATAGAGCAAACTGCTTAATAGCACCTCAATCCAAAAAAGAAATATCCATCAGAAGATTTATTTTAAGTACAACTATTTTCTTCAAGAATGTATTCATCTGGAATCTTTAAAAACGTTAATTTAAACACACAAAATATGATTCGTTACTTACCAAATAATAAAATGGACTGAAAGAACCAAACTGCTTAATGGCACCTCTATCCCAAAAAAAATATCGATCAGAAGATTTATTTTAAGTACGACTATTTTCTTCAAGAATGTGTTCAGCTGGAAATTTAAAACACAAAATATGATTCGTTACTTACCAAATACTAAAATGGACTGAAAGAGCAACCTGCTTAATAGCACCCCAATCCAAAATAGAAATATCCATCAGAAGATTTATTTTAAGTACGACTATTTTCTTCAAGAATGTGTTCATCTGGAACCTTTAAAAATGTTAATTTAAACACACAAAATATGATTCGTTACATACCAAATAATAAAATTGACTTAAAGAGCAAACTGCTTAATGGCACCTCTATCAAAAAAAAATATCCATCAGAAGATTTATTTTAAGTACGACTATTTTCTTGAAGAATGTGTTCATCTGGAAATTTAAAACACAAAATATGGTTCGTTACTTACCAAATAATAAAATGGACTGAAAGAGCAACCTGCTTTATTAAGCTATTGCACCTCAATCCAAAATAGAAATATCCATCAGAAGATTTATTTTAAGTACGACTATTTTCTTCAAGAATGTGTTCATCTGGAATCTTTAAAAACGTTAATTTAAACACACAAAATATGATTCCTTACTTACCAAATAATAAAATGGACTGAAAGAACCAAACTGCTTAATGGCACCTCTATCCAAAAAAAAAAATATCCATCAGAAGATTTATTTTAAGTACGACTATTTTCTTGAAGAACATGTTCATCTGGAAATTTAAAACACAAAATATGATTCGTTACTTACTAAATAATAAAATGGACTGAAAGAGCAACCTGCTTATTAGCACCTCAATCCAAAATAGAAATATCCATCAGAAGATTTATTTTATGTACGACTATTTTCTTCAAGAATGTATTCATCTGGAATCTTTAAAAACGTTAATTTAAACACACAAAATATGATTCGTTACTTACCAAATAATAAAATGGACTGAAAGAACCAAACTGCTTAATGGCACCTCTATCAAAAAAAAAAATATCCATCAGAAGATTTATTTTAAGTACGACTATTTTCTTGAAGAATGTGTTCATCTGGAAATTTAAAACACAAAATATGGTTCGTTACTTACCAAATAATAAAATGGACTGAAAGAGCAACCTGCTTAATAGCACCTCAATCCAAAATAGAAATATCCATCAGAAGATTTATTTTAAGTACGACTATTTTCTTCAAGAATGTGTTCATCTGGAATCTTTAAAAACGTTAATTTAAACACACAAAATATGATTCGTTACTTACAAAATAATAAAATGGACTGAAAGAACCAAACTGCTTAATGGCACCTCTATCCAAAAAAAAATATCCATCAGAAGATTTATTTTAAGTACGACTATTTTCTTGAAGAACGTGTTCATCTGGAAATTTAAGACACAAAATATGATTCGTTACTTACCAAATAATAAAATGGACTGAAAGAGCAACCTGCTTAATAGCACCTCAATCCAAAATAGAAATATCCATCAGAAGATTTATTTTAAGTACGACTATTTTCTTCAAGAATGTGTTCATCTGCAATGTTTAAAAACGTTAATTTAAACACACAAAATATGATTCGTTACTTACCAAATAATAAAATGGACTGAAAGAACCAAACTGCTTAATGGCACCTCTATCCAAAAAAAAATATCCATCAGAAGATTTATTTTAAGTACGACTATTTTCTTGAAGAACGTGTTCATCTGGAAATTTAAGACACAAAATATGATTCGTTACTTACCAAATAATAAAATGGACTGAAAGAGCAACCTGCTTAATAGCACCTCAATCCAAAAAAGAAATATCCATCAGAAGATTTATTTTAAGTACGACTAGTTTCTTCAAGAATGTGTTCATCTGGGATCGTTAAAAATGTTAATTTAAACACACAAAATATGAATCGTTACATACCAAATAATAAAATTGACTGAAAGAGCAACCTGCTTAATAGCACCTCAATCCAAAAAAGAAATATCCATCAGAAGATTGATTTTATGTACGACTATTTTCTTCAAGAATGTATTCATCTGGAATCTTTAAAAACGTTAATTTAAACACACAAAATATGAATCGTTACTTACCATAGCACCTCAATCCAAAAATGAAATATCCATCAGAAGATTGATTTTATGTACGACTATTTTCTTCAAGAATGTGTTCATCTGGAATCTTTAAAAACGTTAATTTAAACACACAAAATATGATTCGTTACTTACCAAATAATAAAATGGACTGAAAGAACCAAACTGCTTAATGGCACCTCTATCCAAAAAAAATTATCCATCAGAAGATTTATTTTAAGTACGACTATTTTCTTGAAGAACGTGTTCATCTGGAAATTTAAGACACAAAATATGATTCGTTACTTACCAAATAATAAAATGGACTGAAAGAGCAACCTGCTTAATAGCACCTCAATCCAAAATAGAAATATCCATCAGAAGATTTATTTTAAGTACGACTATTTTCTTCAAGAATGTGTTCATCTGGAATCTTTAAAAATGTTAATTTAAACACACAAAATATGATTCGTTACATACCAAATAATAAAATTGACTTAAAGAGCAAACTGCTTAATAGCACCTAAATCCAAAAAAAGAAATATCCATCAGAAGATTTATTTTAAGTACGACTATTTTCTTGAAGAATGTGTTCATCTGGAAATTTAAAACACAAAATATGATTCGTTACTTACCAAATAATAAAATGGACTAAAAGAGCAACCTGCTTAATAGCACCTCAATCCAAAATAGAAATATCCATCAGAAGATTTATTTTAAGTACGACTATTTTCTTGAAGAATGTGTTCATCTGGAAATTTAAAACACAAAATATGATTCGTTACTTACCAAATAATAAAATGGACTGAAAGAGCAACCTGCTTAATAGCACCTCAATCCAAAATAGAAATATCCATCAGAAGATTTATTTTAAGTACGACTATTTTCTTCAAGAATGTGTTCATCTGGAATCTTTAAAAATGTTAATTTAAACACACAAAATATGATTCGTTACATACCAAATAATAAAATTGACTTAAAGAGCAAACTGCTTAATAGCACCTAAATCCAAAAAAAGAAATATCCATCAGAAGATTTATTTTAAGTACGACTATTTTCTTGAAGAATGTGTTCATCTGGAAATTTAAAACACAAAATATGATTCGTTACTTACCAAATAATAAAATGGACTAAAAGAGCAACCTGCTTAATAGCACCTCAATCCAAAATAGAAATATCCATCAGAAGATTTATTTTAAGTACGACTATTTTCTTCAAGAATGTGTTCATCTGGAATCTTTAAAAACGTTAATTTAAACACACAAAATATGATTCGTTACTTACCAAATAATAAAATGGACTGAAAGAACCAAACTGCTTAATGGCACCACTATCCAAAAAAAAATATCCATCAGAAGATTTATTTTAAGTACGACTATTTTCTTGAAGAATGTGTTCATCTGGAAATTTAAAACACAAAATATGATTCGTTACTTACCAAATAATAAAATGGACTGAAAGAGCAACCTGCTCAATAGCACCTCAATCCAAAATAGAAATATCCATCAGAAGATTTATTTTAAGTACGACTATTTTCTTCAAGAATGTGTTCATCTGGAATCTTTAAAAACGTTAATTTAAACACACAAAATATGATTCCTTACTTACCAAATAATAAAATGGACTGAAAGAACCAAACTGCTTAATGGCACCTCTATCCAAAAAAAAAATATTAATCAGAAGATTTATTTTAAGTACGACTATTTTCTTGAAGAACATGTTCATCTGGAAATTTAAAACACAAAATATTATTCGTTACTTACCAAATAATAAAATGGACTGAAAGAGCAACCTGCATAATAGCACCTCAATCCAAAATAGAAATATCCATCAGAAGATTTATTTTAAGTACGACTATTTTCTTAAAGAATGTGTTCATCTGCAATCTTTAAAAACGTTAATTTAAACACACAAAATATGATTCGTTACTTACCAAATAATAAAATGGATTGAAAGAGCAAACTGCTTAATAGCACCTCAATCCAAAAAAGAAATATCCATCAGAAGATTTATTTTAAGTACGACTAGTTTCTTCAAGAATGTGTTCATCTGGGATCTTTAAAAATGTTAATTTAAACACACAAAATATGATTCGTTACATACCAAATAATAAAATTGACTGAAAGAGCAACCTGCTTAATAGCACCTCAATCTGAAAAAGAAATATCCATCAGAAGATTGATTTTATGTACGACTATTTTCTTCAAGAATGTATTCATCTGGAATCTTTAAAAACGTTAATTTAAACACACAAAATATGATTCGTTACTTACCATAGCACCTCAATCCAAAAATGAAATATCCATCAGAAGATTGATTTTATGTACGACTATTTTCTTCAAGAATGTGTTCATCTGGAATCTTTAAAAACGTTAATTTAAACACACAAAATATGATTCGTTACTTACCAAATAATAGAATGGACTGAAAGAACCAAACTGCTTAATGGCACCTCTATCCAAAAAAAAATATCCATCAGAAGATTTATTTTAAGTACGACTATTTTCTTGAAGAACGTGTTCATCTGGAAATTTAAGACACAAAATATGATTCGTTACTTACCAAATAATAAAATGGACTGAAAGAGCAACCTGCTTAATAGCACCTCAATCCAAAATAGGAATATCCATCAGAAGATTTATTTTAAGTACGACTATTTTCTTCAAGAATGTGTTCATCTGGAATCTTTAAAAACGTTAATTTAAACACACAAAATATGATTCGTTACTTACCAAATAATAAAATGGACTGAAAGAACCAAACTGCTTAATGGCACCTCTATCCAAAAAAAAATATCCATCAGAAGATTTATTTTAAGTACGACTATTTTCTTGAAGAACATGTTCATCTGGAAATTTAAAACACAAAATATGATTCGTTACTTACCAAATAATAAAATGGACTGAAAGAGCAACCTGCTTAATAGCATCTCAATCCAAAATAGAAATATCCATCAGAAGATTTATTTTAAGTATGACTATTTTCTTCAAGAATGTGTTCATCTGGAATCTTTAAAAACGTTAATTTAAACACACAAAATATGATTCGTTACTTACCAAATAATAAAATGGACTAAAAGAGCAACCTGCTTAATAGCACCTCAATCCAAAATAGAAATATCCATCAGAAGATTTATTTTAAGTACGACTATTTTCTTTAAGAATGTGTTCATCTGGAATCTTTAAAAACGTTAATTTAAACACACAAAATATGATTCCTTACTTACCAAATAATAAAATGAACTGAAAGAACCAAACTGCTTAATGGCACCTCTATCCAAAAAAAAAATATCCATCAGAAGATTTATTTTAAGTACGACTATTTTCTTGAAGAATGTGTTCATCTGGAAATTTAAAACACAAAATATGATTCGTTACTTACCAAATAATAAAATGGACTGAAAGAACCAAACTGCTTAATAGCACCTCAATCCAAAAAAAAATATTTATCAGAAGATTTATTTTAAGTACGACTATTTTCTTCAAGAATGTGTTCATCTGGAATCTTTAAAAACGTTAATTTAAACACACAAAATATGATTCCTTACTTACCAAATAATAAAATGGACTGAAAGAACCAAACTGCTTAATGGCACCTCTATCCAAAAAAAAAATATTCATCAGAAGATTTATTTTAAGTACGACTATTTTCTTGAAGAACATGTTCATCTGGAAATTTAAAACACAAAATATTATTCGTTACTTACCAAATAATAAAATGGACTGAAAGAGCAACCTGCATAATAGCACCTCAATCCAAAATAGAAATATCCATCAGAAGATTTATTTTAAGTACGACTATTTTCTTAAAGAATGTGTTCATCTGCAATCTTTAAAAACGTTAATTTAAACACACAAAATATGATTCGTTACTTACCAAATAATAAAATGGATTGAAAGAGCAAACTGCTTAATAGCACCTCAATCCAAAAAAGAAATATCCATCAGAAGATTTATTTTAAGTACGACTAGTTTCTTCAAGAATGTGTTCATCTGGGATCTTTAAAAATGTTAATTTAAACACACAAAATATGATTCGTTACATACCAAATAATAAAATTGACTGAAAGAGCAACCTGCTTAATAGCACCTCAATCTGAAAAAGAAATATCCATCAGAAGATTGATTTTATGTACGACTATTTTCTTCAAGAATGTATTCATCTGGAATCTTTAAAAACGTTAATTTAAACACACAAAATATGATTCGTTACTTACCATAGCACCTCAATCCAAAAATGAAATATCCATCAGAAGATTGATTTTATGTACGACTATTTTCTTCAAGAATGTGTTCATCTGGAATCTTTAAAAACGTTAATTTAAACACACAAAATATGATTCGTTACTTACCAAATAATAGAATGGACTGAAAGAACCAAACTGCTTAATGGCACCTCTATCCAAAAAAAAATATCCATCAGAAGATTTATTTTAAGTACGACTATTTTCTTGAAGAACGTGTTCATCTGGAAATTTAAGACACAAAATATGATTCGTTACTTACCAAATAATAAAATGGACTGAAAGAGCAACCTGCTTAATAGCACCTCAATCCAAAATAGGAATATCCATCAGAAGATTTATTTTAAGTACGACTATTTTCTTCAAGAATGTGTTCATCTGGAATCTTTAAAAACGTTAATTTAAACACACAAAATATGATTCGTTACTTACCAAATAATAAAATGGACTGAAAGAACCAAACTGCTTAATGGCACCTCTATCCAAAAAAAAATATCCATCAGAAGATTTATTTGAAGTACGACTATTTTCTTGAAGAACATGTTCATCTGGAAATTTAAAACACAAAATATGATTCGTTACTTACCAAATAATAAAATGGACTGAAAGAGCAACCTGCTTAATAGCATCTCAATCCAAAATAGAAATATCCATCAGAAGATTTATTTTAAGTATGACTATTTTCTTCAAGAATGTGTTCATCTGGAATCTTTAAAAACGTTAATTTAAACACACAAAATATGATTCGTTACTTACCAAATAATAAAATGGACAGAAAGAACCAAACTGCTTACTGGCACCTCTATCCAAAAAAATTTCCATCAGAAGATTTATTTTAAGTACGACTATTTTCTTCAAGAATGTGTTCATCAGGAATCTTTAAAAACGTTAATTTAAACACACAAAATATGATTCGTTACTTACCAAATAATAAAGTGAACTGAAAGAGCAACCTGCTTAATAGCACCTCAATCCAAAAAAGAAATATCCATCAGAAGATTTATTTTAAGTACGACTATTTTCTTCAAGAATGTGTTCATCTGGAAATTTAAAACACAAAATATGATTCGTTACTTACCAAATAATAAAATGGACTAAAAGAGCAACCTGCTTAATAGCACCTCAATCCAAAATAGAAATATCCATCAGAAGATTTATTTTAAGTACGACTATTTTCTTTAAGAATGTGTTCATCTGGAATCTTTAAAAACGTTAATTTAAACACACAAAATATGATTCGTTACTTACCAAATAATAAAATGGACTGAAAGAACCAAACTGCTTAATGGCACCTCTATCCAAAAAAAAATATCCATCAGAAGATTTATTTTAAGTACGACTATTTTCTTCAAGAATGTGTTCATCTGGAATCTTTAAAAACGTTAATTTAAACACACAAAATATGATTCCTTACTTACCAAATAATAAAATGGACTGAAAGAACCAAACTGCTTAATGGCACCACTATCCAAAAAAAAATATCCATCAGAAGATTTATTTTAAGTACGACTATTTTCTTGAAGAATGTGTTCATCTGGAAATTTAAAACACAAAATATGATTCGTTACTTACCAAATAATAAAATGGACTGAAAGAGCAACCTGCTTAATAGCACCTCAATCCAAAATAGAAATATCCATCAGAAGATTTATTTTAAGTACGACTATTTTCTTCAAGAATGTGTTCATCTGGAATCTTTAAAAACGTTAATTTAAACACACAAAATATGATTCCTTACTTACCAAATAATAAAATGAACTGAAAGAACCAAACTGCTTAATGGCACCTCTATCCAAAAAAAAAATATCCATCAGAAGATTTATTTTAAGTACGACTATTTTCTTGAAGAATGTGTTCATCTGGAAATTTAAAACACAAAATATGATTCGTTACTTACCAAATAATAAAATGGACTGAAAGAACCAAACTGCTTAATAGCACCTCAATCCAAAAAAAAAATATTTATCAGAAGATTTATTTTAAGTACGACTATTTTCTTCAAGAATGTGTTCATCTGGAATCTTTAAAAACGTTAATTTAAACACACAAAATATGATTCCTTACTTACCAAATAATAAAATGGACTGAAAGAACCAAACTGCTTAATGGCACCTCTATCCAAAAAAAAAATATTCATCAGAAGATTTATTTTAAGTACGACTATTTTCTTTAAGAATGTGTTCATCTGGAATCTTTAAAAACGTTAATTTAAACACACAAAATATGATTCGTTACTTACCAAATAATAAAATGGACTGAAAGAACCAAACTGCTTAATGGCACCTCTATCCAAAAAAAAATATCCATCAGAAGATTTATTTTAAGTACGACTATTTTCTTCAAGAATGTGTTCATCTGGAATCTTTAAAAACGTTAATTTAAACACACAAAATATGATTCCTTACTTACCAAATAATAAAATGGACTGAAAGAACCAAACTGCTTAATGGCACCTCTATCCAAAAAAAAATATCCATCAGAAGATTTATTTTAAGTACGACTATTTTCTTGAAGAACATGTTCATCTGGAAATTTAAAACACAAAATATGATTCGTTACTTACCAAATAATAAAATGGACTGAAAGAGCAACCTGCTTAATAGCACCTCAATCCAAAATAGAAATATCCATCAGAAGATTTATTTTAAGTACGACTATTTTCTTCAAGAATGTGTTCATCTGGAATCTTTAAAAACGTTAATTTAAACACACAAAATATGATTCGTTACTTACCAAATAATAAAATGGATTGAAAGAGCAAACTGCTTAATAGCACCTCAATCCAAAAAAGAAATATCCATCAGAAGATTTATTTTAAGTACGACTAGTTTCTTCAAGAATGTGTTCATCTGGGATCTTTAAAAATGTTAATTTAAACACACAAAATATGATTCGTTACATACCAAATAATAAAATTGACTGAAAGAGCAACCTCCTTAATAGCACCTCAATCCAAAATAGAAATATCCATCAGAAGATTTATTTTAAGTACGACTATATTCTTCAAGAATGTGTTCATCTGGAATCTTTAAAAACGTTAATTTAAACACACAAAATATGATTCGTTACTTACCAAATAATAAAATGGACTGAAAGAACCAAACTGCTTAATGGCACCTCTATCCAAAAAAAAATATCCATCAGAAGATTTATTTTAAGTACGACTGTTTTCTTGAAGAACGTGTTCATCTGGAAATTTAAAACACAAAATATGATTCGTTACTTACCAAATAATAAAATGGATTGAAAGAGCAAACTGCTTAATAGCACCTCAATCCAAAATAGGAATATCCATCAGAAGATTTATTTTAAGTACGACTATTTTCTTCAAGAATGTGTTCATCTGGAATCTTTAAAAACGTTAATTTAAACACACAAAATATGATTCGTTACTTACCAAATAATAAAATGGACTGAAAGAACCAAACTGCTTAATGGCACCTCTATCCAAAAAAAAATATCCATCAGAAGATTTATTTGAAGTACGACTATTTTCTTGAAGAACATGTTCATCTGGAAATTTAAAACACAAAATATGATTCGTTACTTACCAAATAATAAAATGGACTGAAAGAGCAACCTGCTTAATAGCATCTCAATCCAAAATAGAAATATCCATCAGAAGATTTATTTTAAGTATGACTATTTTCTTCAAGAATGTGTTCATCTGGAATCTTTAAAAACGTTAATTTAAACACACAAAATATGATTCGTTACTTACCAAATAATAAAATGGACTGAAAGAACCAAACTGCTTAATGGCACCTCTATCCAAAAAAAATTATCCATCAGAAGATTTATTTTAAGTACGACTATTTTCTTGAAGAACGTGTTCATCTGGAAATTTAAGACACAAAATATGATTCGTTACTTACCAAATAATAAAATGGACTGAAAGAGCAACCTGCTTAATAGCACCTCAATCCAAAATAGAAATATCCATCAGAAGATTTATTTTAAGTACGACTATTTTCTTCAAGAATGTGTTCATCTGGAATCTTTAAAAATGTTAATTTAAACACACAAAATATGATTCGTTACATACCAAATAATAAAATTGACTTAAAGAGCAAACTGCTTAATAGCACCTAAATCCAAAAAAAGAAATATCCATCAGAAGATTTATTTTAAGTACGACTATTTTCTTGAAGAATGTGTTCATCTGGAAATTTAAAACACAAAATATGATTCGTTACTTACCAAATAATAAAATGGACTAAAAGAGCAACCTGCTTAATAGCACCTCAATCCAAAATAGAAATATCCATCAGAAGATTTATTTTAAGTACGACTATTTTCTTGAAGAATGTGTTCATCTGGAAATTTAAAACACAAAATATGATTCGTTACTTACCAAATAATAAAATGGACTGAAAGAGCAACCTGCTTAATAGCACCTCAATCCAAAATAGAAATATCCATCAGAAGATTTATTTTAAGTACGACTATTTTCTTCAAGAATGTGTTCATCTGGAATCTTTAAAAATGTTAATTTAAACACACAAAATATGATTCGTTACATACCAAATAATAAAATTGACTTAAAGAGCAAACTGCTTAATAGCACCTAAATCCAAAAAAAGAAATATCCATCAGAAGATTTATTTTAAGTACGACTATTTTCTTGAAGAATGTGTTCATCTGGAAATTTAAAACACAAAATATGATTCGTTACTTACCAAATAATAAAATGGACTAAAAGAGCAACCTGCTTAATAGCACCTCAATCCAAAATAGAAATATCCATCAGAAGATTTATTTTAAGTACGACTATTTTCTTCAAGAATGTGTTCATCTGGAATCTTTAAAAACGTTAATTTAAACACACAAAATATGATTCGTTACTTACCAAATAATAAAATGGACTGAAAGAACCAAACTGCTTAATGGCACCACTATCCAAAAAAAAATATCCATCAGAAGATTTATTTTAAGTACGACTATTTTCTTGAAGAATGTGTTCATCTGGAAATTTAAAACACAAAATATGATTCGTTACTTACCAAATAATAAAATGGACTGAAAGAGCAACCTGCTTAATAGCACCTCAATCCAAAATAGAAATATCCATCAGAAGATTTATTTTAAGTACGACTATTTTCTTCAAGAATGTGTTCATCTGGAATCTTTAAAAACGTTAATTTAAACACACAAAATATGATTCCTTACTTACCAAATAATAAAATGGACTGAAAGAACCAAACTGCTTAATGGCACCTCTATCCAAAAAAAAAATATTAATCAGAAGATTTATTTTAAGTACGACTATTTTCTTGAAGAACATGTTCATCTGGAAATTTAAAACACAAAATATTATTCGTTACTTACCAAATAATAAAATGGACTGAAAGAGCAACCTGCATAATAGCACCTCAATCCAAAATAGAAATATCCATCAGAAGATTTATTTTAAGTACGACTATTTTCTTAAAGAATGTGTTCATCTGCAATCTTTAAAAACGTTAATTTAAACACACAAAATATGATTCGTTACTTACCAAATAATAAAATGGATTGAAAGAGCAAACTGCTTAATAGCACCTCAATCCAAAAAAGAAATATCCATCAGAAGATTTATTTTAAGTACGACTAGTTTCTTCAAGAATGTGTTCATCTGGGATCTTTAAAAATGTTAATTTAAACACACAAAATATGATTCGTTACATACCAAATAATAAAATTGACTGAAAGAGCAACCTGCTTAATAGCACCTCAATCTGAAAAAGAAATATCCATCAGAAGATTGATTTTATGTACGACTATTTTCTTCAAGAATGTATTCATCTGGAATCTTTAAAAACGTTAATTTAAACACACAAAATATGATTCGTTACTTACCATAGCACCTCAATCCAAAAATGAAATATCCATCAGAAGATTGATTTTATGTACGACTATTTTCTTCAAGAATGTGTTCATCTGGAATCTTTAAAAACGTTAATTTAAACACACAAAATATGATTCGTTACTTACCAAATAATAGAATGGACTGAAAGAACCAAACTGCTTAATGGCACCTCTATCCAAAAAAAAATATCCATCAGAAGATTTATTTTAAGTACGACTATTTTCTTGAAGAACGTGTTCATCTGGAAATTTAAGACACAAAATATGATTCGTTACTTACCAAATAATAAAATGGACTGAAAGAGCAACCTGCTTAATAGCACCTCAATCCAAAATAGGAATATCCATCAGAAGATTTATTTTAAGTACGACTATTTTCTTCAAGAATGTGTTCATCTGGAATCTTTAAAAACGTTAATTTAAACACACAAAATATGATTCGTTACTTACCAAATAATAAAATGGACTGAAAGAACCAAACTGCTTAATGGCACCTCTATCCAAAAAAAAATATCCATCAGAAGATTTATTTGAAGTACGACTATTTTCTTGAAGAACATGTTCATCTGGAAATTTAAAACACAAAATATGATTCGTTACTTACCAAATAATAAAATGGACTGAAAGAGCAACCTGCTTAATAGCATCTCAATCCAAAATAGAAATATCCATCAGAAGATTTATTTTAAGTATGACTATTTTCTTCAAGAATGTGTTCATCTGGAATCTTTAAAAACGTTAATTTAAACACACAAAATATGATTCGTTACTTACCAAATAATAAAATGGACAGAAAGAACCAAACTGCTTACTGGCACCTCTATCCAAAAAAATTTCCATCAGAAGATTTATTTTAAGTACGACTATTTTCTTCAAGAATGTGTTCATCAGGAATCTTTAAAAACGTTAATTTAAACACACAAAATATGATTCGTTACTTACCAAATAATAAAGTGAACTGAAAGAGCAACCTGCTTAATAGCACCTCAATCCAAAAAAGAAATATCCATCAGAAGATTTATTTTAAGTACGACTATTTTCTTCAAGAATGTGTTCATCTGGAAATTTAAAACACAAAATATGATTCGTTACTTACCAAATAATAAAATGGACTAAAAGAGCAACCTGCTTAATAGCACCTCAATCCAAAATAGAAATATCCATCAGAAGATTTATTTTAAGTACGACTATTTTCTTTAAGAATGTGTTCATCTGGAATCTTTAAAAACGTTAATTTAAACACACAAAATATGATTCGTTACTTACCAAATAATAAAATGGACTGAAAGAACCAAACTGCTTAATGGCACCTCTATCCAAAAAAAAATATCCATCAGAAGATTTATTTTAAGTACGACTATTTTCTTCAAGAATGTGTTCATCTGGAATCTTTAAAAACGTTAATTTAAACACACAAAATATGATTCCTTACTTACCAAATAATAAAATGGACTGAAAGAACCAAACTGCTTAATGGCACCACTATCCAAAAAAAAATATCCATCAGAAGATTTATTTTAAGTACGACTATTTTCTTGAAGAATGTGTTCATCTGGAAATTTAAAACACAAAATATGATTCGTTACTTACCAAATAATAAAATGGACTGAAAGAGCAACCTGCTTAATAGCACCTCAATCCAAAATAGAAATATCCATCAGAAGATTTATTTTAAGTACGACTATTTTCTTCAAGAATGTGTTCATCTGGAATCTTTAAAAACGTTAATTTAAACACACAAAATATGATTCCTTACTTACCAAATAATAAAATGAACTGAAAGAACCAAACTGCTTAATGGCACCTCTATCCAAAAAAAAAATATCCATCAGAAGATTTATTTTAAGTACGACTATTTTCTTGAAGAATGTGTTCATCTGGAAATTTAAAACACAAAATATGATTCGTTACTTACCAAATAATAAAATGGACTGAAAGAACCAAACTGCTTAATAGCACCTCAATCCAAAAAAAAAATATTTATCAGAAGATTTATTTTAAGTACGACTATTTTCTTCAAGAATGTGTTCATCTGGAATCTTTAAAAACGTTAATTTAAACACACAAAATATGATTCCTTACTTACCAAATAATAAAATGGACTGAAAGAACCAAACTGCTTAATGGCACCTCTATCCAAAAAAAAAATATTCATCAGAAGATTTATTTTAAGTACGACTATTTTCTTTAAGAATGTGTTCATCTGGAATCTTTAAAAACGTTAATTTAAACACACAAAATATGATTCGTTACTTACCAAATAATAAAATGGACTGAAAGAACCAAACTGCTTAATGGCACCTCTATCCAAAAAAAAATATCCATCAGAAGATTTATTTTAAGTACGACTATTTTCTTCAAGAATGTGTTCATCTGGAATCTTTAAAAACGTTAATTTAAACACACAAAATATGATTCCTTACTTACCAAATAATAAAATGGACTGAAAGAACCAAACTGCTTAATGGCACCTCTATCCAAAAAAAAATATCCATCAGAAGATTTATTTTAAGTACGACTATTTTCTTGAAGAACATGTTCATCTGGAAATTTAAAACACAAAATATGATTCGTTACTTACCAAATAATAAAATGGACTGAAAGAGCAACCTGCTTAATAGCACCTCAATCCAAAATAGAAATATCCATCAGAAGATTTATTTTAAGTACGACTATTTTCTTCAAGAATGTGTTCATCTGGAATCTTTAAAAACGTTAATTTAAACACACAAAATATGATTCGTTACTTACCAAATAATAAAATGGATTGAAAGAGCAAACTGCTTAATAGCACCTCAATCCAAAAAAGAAATATCCATCAGAAGATTTATTTTAAGTACGACTAGTTTCTTCAAGAATGTGTTCATCTGGGATCTTTAAAAATGTTAATTTAAACACACAAAATATGATTCGTTACATACCAAATAATAAAATTGACTGAAAGAGCAACCTCCTTAATAGCACCTCAATCCAAAATAGAAATATCCATCAGAAGATTTATTTTAAGTACGACTATATTCTTCAAGAATGTGTTCATCTGGAATCTTTAAAAACGTTAATTTAAACACACAAAATATGATTCGTTACTTACCAAATAATAAAATGGACTGAAAGAACCAAACTGCTTAATGGCACCTCTATCCAAAAAAAAATATCCATCAGAAGATTTATTTTAAGTACGACTGTTTTCTTGAAGAACGTGTTCATCTGGAAATTTAAAACACAAAATATGATTCGTTACTTACCAAATAATAAAATGGATTGAAAGAGCAAACTGCTTAATAGCACCTCAATCCAAAAATGAAATATCCATCAGAAGATTGATTTTATGTACGACTATTTTCTTCAAGAATGTGTTCATCTGGAATCTTTAAAAACGTTAATTTAAACACACAAAATATGATTCGTTACTTACCAAATAATAGAATGGACTGAAAGAACCAAACTGCTTAATGGCACCTCTATCCAAAAAAAAATATCCATCAGAAGATTTATTTTAAGTACGACTATTTTCTTGAAGAACATGTTCATCTGGAAATTTAAAACACAAAATATGATTCGTTACTTACCAAATAATAAAATGGACTGAAAGAACCAAACTGCTTAATGGCACCTCTATCCAAAAAAAAAATATCCATCAGAAGATTTATTTTAAGTACGACTATTTTCTTGAAGAACATGTTCATCTGGAAATTTAAAACACAAAATATGATTCGTTACTTACCAAATAATAAAATGGACTGAAAGAGCAACCTGCTTAATAGCACCTCAATCCAAAATAGAAATATCCATCAGAAGATTTATTTTAAGTATGACTATTTTCTTCAAGAATGTGTTCATCTGGAATCTTTAAAAATGTTAATTTAAACACACAAAATATGATTCGTTACTTACCAAATAATAAAATGGACTGAAAGAACCAAACTGCTTAATGGCACCTCTATCCAAAAAAATATCCATCAGAAGATTTATTTTTAGTACGACTATTTTCGTCAAGAATGTGTTCATCTGGAATCTTTAAAAACGTTAATTTAAACAAACAAAATATGATTTGTTACATACCAAATGATAAAATGGACTGAAAGAGCAAACTGCTTAATAGCACCTCAATCCAAAAAAGAAATATCCATCAGAAGATTTATTTTAAGTACGACTATTTTCTTCAAGAATGTGTTCATCTGGAATCTTTAAAAACGTTAATTTAAACACGCAAAATATGATTCGTTACTTACCAAATAATAAAGTGAACTGAAAGAGCAAACTGCTTAATAGCACCTCAATCCAAAAAAGAAATATCTATCAGAAGATTTATTTTAAGTACGACTATTTTCTTCAAGAATGTGTTCATCTGGAATCTATAAAAACGTTAATTTAAACACACAAAATATGATTCGTTACTTACCAAATAATAAAATGGACTGAAAGAACCAAACTGCTTAATGGCACCTCTATCCAAAAAAATATCCATCAGAAGATTTATTTTAAGTACGACTATTTTCTTCAAGAATGTGTTCATCAGGAATCTTTAAAAACGTTAATTTAAACACACAAAATATGATTCGTTACTTACCAAATAATAAAGTGAACTGAAAGAGCAACCTGCTTAATAGCACCTCAATCCAAAAAAGAAATATCCATCAGAAGATTTATTTTAAGTACGACTATTTTCTTCAAGAATGTGTTCATCTGGAATCTATAAAAACGTTAATTTAAACACACAAAATATGATTCGTTACTTACCAAATAATAAAAGGACTGAAAGAGCAAACTGCCTAATAGCACCTCAATCCAAAAAAGAAATATCCATCAGAAGATTGATTTTAAGTACGACTATTTTCGTCAAGAATGTGTTCATCTGGAATCTTTAAAAACGTTAATTTAAACAAACAAAATATGATTTGTTACTTACCAAATGATAAAATGGACTGAAAGAGCAAACTGCTTAATAGCACCTCAATCCAAAAAAGAAATATCCATCAGAAGATTTATTTTAAGTACGACTATTTTCTTCAAGAATGTGTTCATCTGGAATCTTTAAAAACGTTAATTTAAACACGCAAAATATGATTCGTTACTTACCAAATAATAAAGCGAACTGAAAGAGCAAACTGCTTAATAGCACCTCAATCCAAAAAAGAAATATCTATCAGAAGATTTATTTTAAGTACGACTATTTTCTTCAAGAATGTGTTCATCTGGAATCTATAAAAACGTTAATTACAACACACAAAATATGATTCGTTGCTTACCAAATAATAAAAGGACTGAAAGAGCAAACTGCCTAATAGCACCTCAATCCAAAAAAAAGAAATATCCATCAGAAGATTTATTTTAAGTACGACAATGTTCTTGAAGAATGTGTTGATCTGGAAATTTAAAACACCAAATATGATTCGTTATTTACCAAATAATAAAATGGACTGAAAGAGCAACCTGCCTAATAGCACCTCAATCCAAAAAAGAAATATCCATCAGAAGATTGATTTTAAGTACGACTATTTTCGTCAAGAATGTGTTCATCTGGAATCTTTAAAAACGTTAATTTAAACAAACAAAATATGATTTGTTACTTACCAAATGATAAAATGGACTGAAAGAGCAAACTGCTTAATAGCACCTCAATCCAAAAAAGAAATATCCATCAGAAGATTGATTTTAAGTACGACTATTTTCTTCAAGAATGTGTTCATCTGGAATCTATAAAAACGTTAATTTAAACACACAAAATATGATTCGTTGCTTACTAAATAATAAAAGGACTGAAAGAGAAAACTGCCTAATAGCACCTCAATCCAAAAAAAAGAAATATCCATCAGAAGATTTATTTTAAGTACGACAATGTTCTTGAAGAATGTGTTCATCTGGAAATTTAAAACACCAAATATGATTCGTTATTTACCAAATAATAAAATGGACTGAAAGAGCAACCTGCCTAATAGCACCTCAATCCAAAAAAGAAATATCCATCAGAAGATTTATTTTAAGTACGACTATTTTCTCCAAGAATGTGTTCATCTGGAATCTTTAAAAATGTTAATTTAAACACACAAAATATGATTCGTTACATACCAAATAATAAAATTGACTGAAAGAGCAACCTCCTTAATAGCACCTCAATCAAAAAAAGAAATATCCATCAGAAGATTGATTTTATGTACGACTATTTTCTTCAAGAATGTATTCATCTGGAATCTTGAAAAACGTTAATTTAAACACACAAAATATGATTCGTTACTTACCAAATAATAAAATGGACTGAAAGAACCAAACTGCTTAATGGCACCTCTATCAAAAAAAAAATATCCATCAGAAGATTTATTTTAAGTACGACTATGTTCTTGAAGAATGTGTTCATCTGGAAATTTAAAACACAAAATATGATTCGTTACTTACTAAATAATAAAATGGATTGAAAGAGCAACCTGCTTAATAGCACCTCTATCCAAAATAGAAATATCCATCAGAAGATTTATTTTAAGTACGACTATTTTCTCCAAGAATGTGTTCATCTGGAATCTTTAAAAATGTTAATTTAAACACACAAAATATGATTCGTTACATACCAAATAATAAAATTGACTGAAAGAGCAACCTCCTTAATAGCACCTCAATCAAAAAAAGAAATATCCATCAGAAGATTGATTTTATGTACGACTATTTTCTTCAAGAATGTATTCATCTGGAATCTTTAAAAACGTTAATTTAAACACACAAAATATGATTCGTTACTTACCAAATAATAAAATGGACTGAAAGAACCAAACTGCTTAATGGCACCTCTATCAAAAAAAAAATGTCCATCAGAAGATTTATTTTAAGTACGACTATGTTCTTGAAGAATGTGTTCATCTGGAAATTTAAAACACAAAATATGATTCGTTACTTACTAAATAATAAAATGGACTGAAAGACCAACCTGCTTAATAGCACCTTTATCCAAAATAGAAATATCCATCAGAAGATTTATTTTAAGTACGACTATTTTCTCCAAGAATGTGTTCATCTGGAATCTTTAAAAATGTTAATTTAAACAAACAAAATATGATTCGTTACATACCAAATAATAAAATTGACTGAAAGAGCAACCTCCTTAATAGCACCTCAATCCAAAAAAGAAATATCCATCAGAAGATTGATTTTATGTACGACTATTTTCTTCAAGAATGTATTCATCTGGAATCTTTAAAAACGTTAATTTAAACACACAAAATATGATTCGTTACTTACCAAATAATAAAATGGACTGAAAGAACCAAACTGCTTAATGGCACCTCTATCAAAAAAAAAATATCCATCAGAAGATTTATTTTAAGTACGACTATTTTCTTGAAAAATGTGTTCATCTGGAAATTTAAAACACAAAATATGGTTCGTTACATACCAAATAATAAAATGGACTGAAAGAGCAACCTGCTTAATAGCACCTCAATCCAAAATAGAAATATCCATCAGAAGATTTATTTTAAGTACGACTATTTTCTTCAAGAATGTGTTCATCTGGAATCTTTAAAAACGTTAATTTAAACACACAAAATATGATTCCTTACTTACCAAATAATAAAATGGACTAAAAGAACCAAATTGCTTAATGGCACCTCTATCGAAAAAAAAATATCCATCAGAAGATTTATTTTAAGTACGACTATTTTCTTGAAGAACATGTTCATCTGGAAATTTAAAACACAAAATATGATTCGTTACTTACCAAATAATAAAATGGACTGAAAGAGCAACCTGCTTAATAGCACCTCAATCCAAAATAGAAATATCCATCAGAAGATTTATTTTAAGTACGACTATTTTCTTCAAGAATGTGTTCATCTGGAATCTTTAAAAACGTTAATTTAAACACACAAAATATGATTCGTTACTTACCAAATAATAAAATGGATTGAAAGAGCAAACTGCTTAATAGCACCTCAATCCAAAATAGAAATATCCATCAGAAGATTTATTTTAAGTACGACTATTTTCTTCAAGAATGTGTTCATCTGGAATCTTTAAAAACGTTAATTTAAACACACAAAATATGATTCCTTACTTACCAAATAATAAAATGAACTGAAAGAACCAAACTGCTTAATGGCACCTCTATCCAAAAAAAAAATATCCATCAGAAGATTTATTTTAAGTACGACTATTTTCTTGAAGAATGTGTTCATCTGGAAATTTAAAACACAAAATATGATTCGTTACTTACCAAATAATAAAATGGACTGAAAGAACCAAACTGCTTAATAGCACCTCAATCCAAAAAAAAAATATTTATCAGAAGATTTATTTTAAGTACGACTATTTTCTTCAAGAATGTGTTCAGCTGGAATCTTTAAAAACGTTAATTTAAACACACAAAATATGATTCCTTACTTACCAAATAATAAAATGGACTGAAAGAACCAAACTGCTTAATGGCACCTCTATCCAAAAAAAAAATATTCATCAGAAGATTTATTTTAAGTACGACTATTTTCTTTAAGAATGTGTTCATCTGGAATCTTTAAAAACGTTAATTTAAACACACAAAATATGATTCGTTACTTACCAAATAATAAAATGGACTGAAAGAACCAAACTGCTTAATGGCACCTCTATCCAAAAAAAAATATCCATCAGAAGATTTATTTTAAGTACGACTATTTTCTTCAAGAATGTGTTCATCTGGAATCTTTAAAAACGTTAATTTAAACACACAAAATATGATTCCTTACTTACCAAATAATAAAATGGACTGAAAGAACCAAACTGCTTAATGGCACCTCTATCCAAAAAAAAATATCCATCAGAAGATTTATTTTAAGTACGACTATTTTCTTGAAGAACATGTTCATCTGGAAATTTAAAACACAAAATATGATTCGTTACTTACCAAATAATAAAATGGACTGAAAGAGCAACCTGCTTAATAGCACCTCAATCCAAAATAGAAATATCCATCAGAAGATTTATTTTAAGTACGACTATTTTCTTCAAGAATGTGTTCATCTGGAATCTTTAAAAACGTTAATTTAAACACACAAAATATGATTCGTTACTTACCAAATAATAAAATGGATTGAAAGAGCAAACTGCTTAATAGCACCTCAATCCAAAAAAGAAATATCCATCAGAAGATTTATTTTAAGTACGACTAGTTTCTTCAAGAATGTGTTCATCTGGGATCTTTAAAAATGTTAATTTAAACACACAAAATATGATTCGTTACATACCAAATAATAAAATTGACTGAAAGAGCAACCTCCTTAATAGCACCTCAATCCAAAATAGAAATATCCATCAGAAGATTTATTTTAAGTACGACTATATTCTTCAAGAATGTGTTCATCTGGAATCTTTAAAAACGTTAATTTAAACACACAAAATATGATTCGTTACTTACCAAATAATAAAATGGACTGAAAGAACCAAACTGCTTAATGGCACCTCTATCCAAAAAAAAATATCCATCAGAAGATTTATTTTAAGTACGACTGTTTTCTTGAAGAACGTGTTCATCTGGAAATTTAAAACACAAAATATGATTCGTTACTTACCAAATAATAAAATGGATTGAAAGAGCAAACTGCTTAATAGCACCTCAATCCAAAAATGAAATATCCATCAGAAGATTGATTTTATGTACGACTATTTTCTTCAAGAATGTGTTCATCTGGAATCTTTAAAAACGTTAATTTAAACACACAAAATATGATTCGTTACTTACCAAATAATAGAATGGACTGAAAGAACCAAACTGCTTAATGGCACCTCTATCCAAAAAAAAATATCCATCAGAAGATTTATTTTAAGTACGACTATTTTCTTGAAGAACATGTTCATCTGGAAATTTAAAACACAAAATATGATTCGTTACTTACCAAATAATAAAATGGACTGAAAGAACCAAACTGCTTAATGGCACCTCTATCCAAAAAAAAAATATCCATCAGAAGATTTATTTTAAGTACGACTATTTTCTTGAAGAACATGTTCATCTGGAAATTTAAAACACAAAATATGATTCGTTACTTACCAAATAATAAAATGGACTGAAAGAGCAACCTGCTTAATAGCACCTCAATCCAAAATAGAAATATCCATCAGAAGATTTATTTTAAGTATGACTATTTTCTTCAAGAATGTGTTCATCTGGAATCTTTAAAAATGTTAATTTAAACACACAAAATATGATTCGTTACTTACCAAATAATAAAATGGACTGAAAGAACCAAACTGCTTAATGGCACCTCTATCCAAAAAAATATCCATCAGAAGATTTATTTTTAGTACGACTATTTTCTTCAAGAATGTGTTCATCAGGAATCTTTAAAAACGTTAATTTAAACACACAAAATATGATTCGTTACTTACCAAATAATAAAGTGAACTGAAAGAGCAACCTGCTTAATAGCACCTCAATCCAAAAAAGAAATATCCATTAGAAGATTTATTTTAAGTACGACTATTTTCTTCAAGAATGTGTTCATCTGGAATCTATAAAAACGTTAATTTAAACACACAAAATATGATTCGTTACTTACCAAATAATAAAATGGACTGAAAGAACCAAACTGCTTAATGGCACCTCTATCCAAAAAAATATCCATCAGAAGATTTATTTTTAGTACGACTATTTTCTTCAAGAATGTGTTCATCAGGAATCTTTAAAAACGTTAATTTAAACACACAAAATATGATTCGTTACTTACCAAATAATAAAGTGAACTGAAAGAGCAACCGGCTTAATAGCACCTCAATCCAAAAAAGAAATATCCATCAGAAGATTGATTTTAAGTACGACTATTTTCGTCAAGAATGTGTTCATCTGGAATCTTTAAAAACGTTAATTTAAACAAACAAAATATGATTTGTTACATACCAAATGATAAAATGGACTGAAAGAGCAAACTGCTTAATAGCACCTCAATCCAAAAAAGAAATATCCATCAGAAGATTTATTTTAAGTACGACTATTTTCTTCAAGAATGTGTTCATCTGGAATCTTTAAAAACGTTAATTTAAACACGCAAAATATGATTCGTTACTTACCAAATAATAAAGTGAACTGAAAGAGCAAACTGCTTAATAGCACCTCAATCCAAAAAAGAAATATCTATCAGAAGATTTATTTTAAGTACGACTATTTTCTTCAAGAATGTGTTCATCTGGAATCTATAAAAACGTTAATTTAAACACACAAAATATGATTCGTTACTTACCAAATAATAAAATGGACTGAAAGAACCAAACTGCTTAATGGCACCTCTATCCAAAAAAATATCCATCAGAAGATTTATTTTAAGTACGACTATTTTCTTCAAGAATGTGTTCATCAGGAATCTTTAAAAACGTTAATTTAAACACACAAAATATGATTCGTTACTTACCAAATAATAAAGTGAACTGAAAGAGCAACCTGCTTAATAGCACCTCAATCCAAAAAAGAAATATCCATCAGAAGATTTATTTTAAGTACGACTATTTTCTTCAAGAATGTGTTCATCTGGAATCTATAAAAACGTTAATTTAAACACACAAAATATGATTCGTTACTTACCAAATAATAAAAGGACTGAAAGAGCAAACTGCCTAATAGCACCTCAATCCAAAAAAGAAATATCCATCAGAAGATTGATTTTAAGTACGACTATTTTCGTCAAGAATGTGTTCATCTGGAATCTTTAAAAACGTTAATTTAAACAAACAAAATATGATTTGTTACTTACCAAATGATAAAATGGACTGAAAGAGCAAACTGCTTAATAGCACCTCAATCCAAAAAAGAAATATCCATCAGAAGATTTATTTTAAGTACGACTATTTTCTTCAAGAATGTGTTCATCTGGAATCTTTAAAAACGTTAATTTAAACACGCAAAATATGATTCGTTACTTACCAAATAATAAAGCGAACTGAAAGAGCAAACTGCTTAATAGCACCTCAATCCAAAAAAGAAATATCTATCAGAAGATTTATTTTAAGTACGACTATTTTCTTCAAGAATGTGTTCATCTGGAATCTATAAAAACGTTAATTACAACACACAAAATATGATTCGTTGCTTACCAAATAATAAAAGGACTGAAAGAGCAAACTGCCTAATAGCACCTCAATCCAAAAAAAAGAAATATCCATCAGAAGATTTATTTTAAGTACGACAATGTTCTTGAAGAATGTGTTGATCTGGAAATTTAAAACACCAAATATGATTCGTTATTTACCAAATAATAAAATGGACTGAAAGAGCAACCTGCCTAATAGCACCTCAATCCAAAAAAGAAATATCCATCAGAAGATTGATTTTAAGTACGACTATTTTCGTCAAGAATGTGTTCATCTGGAATCTTTAAAAACGTTAATTTAAACAAACAAAATATGATTTGTTACTTACCAAATGATAAAATGGACTGAAAGAGCAAACTGCTTAATAGCACCTCAATCCAAAAAAGAAATATCCATCAGAAGATTGATTTTAAGTACGACTATTTTCTTCAAGAATGTGTTCATCTGGAATCTATAAAAACGTTAATTTAAACACACAAAATATGATTCGTTGCTTACTAAATAATAAAAGGACTGAAAGAGAAAACTGCCTAATAGCACCTCAATCCAAAAAAAAGAAATATCCATCAGAAGATTTATTTTAAGTACGACAATGTTCTTGAAGAATGTGTTCATCTGGAAATTTAAAACACCAAATATGATTCGTTATTTACCAAATAATAAAATGGACTGAAAGAGCAACCTGCCTAATAGCACCTCAATCCAAAAAAGAAATATCCATCAGAAGATTTATTTTAAGTACGACTATTTTCTCCAAGAATGTGTTCATCTGGAATCTTTAAAAATGTTAATTTAAACACACAAAATATGATTCGTTACATACCAAATAATAAAATTGACTGAAAGAGCAACCTCCTTAATAGCACCTCAATCAAAAAAAGAAATATCCATCAGAAGATTGATTTTATGTACGACTATTTTCTTCAAGAATGTATTCATCTGGAATCTTGAAAAACGTTAATTTAAACACACAAAATATGATTCGTTACTTACCAAATAATAAAATGGACTGAAAGAACCAAACTGCTTAATGGCACCTCTATCAAAAAAAAAATATCCATCAGAAGATTTATTTTAAGTACGACTATGTTCTTGAAGAATGTGTTCATCTGGAAATTTAAAACACAAAATATGATTCGTTACTTACTAAATAATAAAATGGATTGAAAGAGCAACCTGCTTAATAGCACCTCTATCCAAAATAGAAATATCCATCAGAAGATTTATTTTAAGTACGACTATTTTCTCCAAGAATGTGTTCATCTGGAATCTTTAAAAATGTTAATTTAAACACACAAAATATGATTCGTTACATACCAAATAATAAAATTGACTGAAAGAGCAACCTCCTTAATAGCACCTCAATCAAAAAAAGAAATATCCATCAGAAGATTGATTTTATGTACGACTATTTTCTTCAAGAATGTATTCATCTGGAATCTTTAAAAACGTTAATTTAAACACACAAAATATGATTCGTTACTTACCAAATAATAAAATGGACTGAAAGAACCAAACTGCTTAATGGCACCTCTATCAAAAAAAAAATGTCCATCAGAAGATTTATTTTAAGTACGACTATGTTCTTGAAGAATGTGTTCATCTGGAAATTTAAAACACAAAATATGATTCGTTACTTACTAAATAATAAAATGGACTGAAAGACCAACCTGCTTAATAGCACCTTTATCCAAAATAGAAATATCCATCAGAAGATTTATTTTAAGTACGACTATTTTCTCCAAGAATGTGTTCATCTGGAATCTTTAAAAATGTTAATTTAAACAAACAAAATATGATTCGTTACATACCAAATAATAAAATTGACTGAAAGAGCAACCTCCTTAATAGCACCTCAATCCAAAAAAGAAATATCCATCAGAAGATTGATTTTATGTACGACTATTTTCTTCAAGAATGTATTCATCTGGAATCTTTAAAAACGTTAATTTAAACACACAAAATATGATTCGTTACTTACCAAATAATAAAATGGACTGAAAGAACCAAACTGCTTAATGGCACCTCTATCAAAAAAAAAATATCCATCAGAAGATTTATTTTAAGTACGACTATTTTCTTGAAAAATGTGTTCATCTGGAAATTTAAAACACAAAATATGGTTCGTTACATACCAAATAATAAAATGGACTGAAAGAGCAACCTGCTTAATAGCACCTCAATCCAAAATAGAAATATCCATCAGAAGATTTATTTTAAGTACGACTATTTTCTTCAAGAATGTGTTCATCTGGAATCTTTAAAAACGTTAATTTAAACACACAAAATATGATTCCTTACTTACCAAATAATAAAATGGACTAAAAGAACCAAATTGCTTAATGGCACCTCTATCGAAAAAAAAATATCCATCAGAAGATTTATTTTAAGTACGACTATTTTCTTGAAGAACATGTTCATCTGGAAATTTAAAACACAAAATATGATTCGTTACTTACCAAATAATAAAATGGACCGAAAGAGCAACCTACTTAATAGCACCTCAATCCAAAATAGAAATATCCATCAGAAGATTTATTTTAAGTACGACTATTTTCTTCAAGAATGTGTTCATCTGGAATCTTTAAAAACGTTAATTTAAACACACAAAATATGATTCGTTACTTACCAAATAATAAAATGGACTGAAAGAACCAAACTGCTTAATGGCACCTCTATCCAAAAAAAAATATCCATCAGAAGATTTATTTTAAGTACGACTATTTTCTTGAAGAACGTGTTCATCTGGAAATTTAAAACACAAAATATGATTCGTTACTTACCAAATAATAAAATGGACTGAAAGAGCAACCTGCTTAATAGCACCTCAATCCAAACTAGAAATATCCATCAGAAGATTTATTTTAAGTACGACTATATTCTTCAAGAATGTGTTCATCTGGAATCTTTAAAAACGTTAATTTAAATACACAAAATATGATTCCTTACTTACCAAATAATAAAATGGACTGAAAGAACCAAACTGCTTAATGGCACCTCTATCCAAAAAAAAAATATCCATCAGAAGATTTATTTTAAGTACGACTATTTTTTAGAAGAACGTGTTCATCTGGAAATTTAAAACACAAAATATGATTCGTTACTTACCAAATAATAAAATGGACTGAAAGAGCAACCTGCTTAATAGCACCTCAATCCAAAATAGAAATATCCATCAGAAGATTTAATTTAAGTACGACTATTTTCTTAAAGAATGTGTTCATCTGCAATCTTTAAAAACGTTAATTTAAACACACAAAATATGATTCGTTACTTACCAAATAATAAAATGGATTGAAAGAGCAAACTGCTTAATAGCACCTCAATCCAAAAAAGAAATATCCATCAGAAGATTTATTTTAAGTACGACTAGTTTCTTCAAGAATGTGTTCATCTGGGATCTTTAAAAATGTTAATTTAAACACACAAAATATGATTCGTTACATACCAAATAATAAAATTGACTGAAAGAGCAACCTGCTTAAAGGCACCTCTATCCAAAAAAAAATATCCATCAGAAGATTTATTTTAAGTACGACTATTTTCTTGAAGAACATGTTCATCTGGAAATTTAAAACACAAAATATGATTCGTTACTTACCAAATAATAGAATGGACTGAAAGAGCAACCTGCTTAATAGCACCTCAATCCAAAATAGAAATATCCATCAGAAGATTTATTTTAAGTATGACTATTTTCTTCAAGAATGTGTTCATCTGGAATCTTTAAAAACGTTAATTTAAACACACAAAATATGATTCGTTACTTACCAAATAATAAAATGGACTGAAAGAACCAAACTGCTTAAAGGCACCTCTATCCAAAAAAAAATATCCATCAGAAGATTTATTTTAAGTACGACTATTTTCTTCAAGAATGTGTTCATCAGGAATCTTTAAAAACGTTAATTTAAACACACAAAATATGATTCGTTACTTACCAAATAATAAAATGGACTGAAAGAACCAAACTGCTTAAAGGCACCTCTATCCAAAAAAAAATATCCATCAGAAGATTTATTTTAAGTACGACTATTTTCTTGAAGAACATGTTCATCTGGAAATTTAAAACACAAAATATGATTCGTTACTTACCAAATAATAAAATGGACTGAAAGAGCAACCTGCTTAATAGCACCTCAATCCAAAATAGAAATATCCATCAGAAGATTTATTTTAAGTATGACTATTTTCTTCAAGAATGTGTTCATCTGGAATCTTTAAAAACGTTAATTTAAACACACAAAATATGATTCGTTACTTACCAAATAATAAAATGGACTGAAAGAGCAACCTGCTTAATAGCATCTCAATCCAAAATAGGAATATCCATCAGAAGATTTATTTTAAGTACGACTATTTTCTTCAAGAATGTGTTCATCTGGAATCTATAAAAACGTTAATTTAAACACACAAAATATGATTCGTTACTTACCAAATAATAAAAGGACTGAAAGAGCAAACTGCCTAATAGCACCTCAATCCAAAAAAGAAATATCCATCAGAAGATTGATTTTAAGTACGACTATTTTCTTCAAGAATGTGTTCATCTGGAATCTTTAAAAACGTTAATTTAAACAAACAAAATATGATTTGTTACTTACCAAATGATAAAATGGACTGAAAGAGCAAACTGCTTAATAGCACCTAAATCCAAAAAAGAAATATCCATCAGAAGATTTATTTTAAGTACGACTATTTTCTTCAAGAATGTGTTCATCTGGAATCTTTAAAAACGTTAATTAAAACACGCAAAATATGATTCGTTACTTACCAAATAATAAAGTGAACTGAAAGAGCAAACTGCTTAATAGCACCTCAATCCAAAAGAGAAATATCCATCAGAAGATTTATTTTAAGTACGACTATTTTCTTCAAGAATGTGTTCATCTGGAATCTTTAAAAACGTTAATTAAAACACGCAAAATATGATTCGTTACTTACCAAATAATAAAGTGAACTGAAAGAGCAAACTGCTTAATAGCACCTCAATCCAAAAGAGAAATATCCATCAGAAGATTTATTTTAAGTACGACTATTTTCTTCAAGAATGTGTTCATCTGGAATCTATAAAAACGTTAATTTAAACACACAAAATATGATTCGTTCCTTATCAAATAATAAAAGGACTGAAAGAGCAAACTGCCTAATAGCACCTCAATCCAAAAAAGAAATATCCATCAGAAGATTGATTTTAAGTACGACTATTTTCTTCAAGAATGTGTTCATCTGGAATCTTTAAAAACTTTAATTTAAACACACAAAATATGATTCGCTACTTACCAAATAATAAAAGGACTGAAAGAGCAAACTGCATAATAGCACCTCAACCAAAAAAAAAGAAATATCCATCAGAAGATTTATTTTAAGTACGACTATGTTCTTGAAGAATGTGTTCATCTGGAAATTTAAAACACCAAATATGATTCGTTATTTACCAAATAATAAAATGGACTGAAAGAGCAACCTGCCTAAGAGCACCTCAATCCAAAAAAGAAGTATCCATCAGAAGATTTATTTTAAGTACGACTATTTTCTTGAAGAATGTGTTCATCTGGAAATTTAAAACACAAAATATGATTCGTTACTTACCAAATAATAAAATGGACTGAAAGAGCAACCTGCTTAATAGCACCTCAATCCGAAATAGAAATATCCATCAGAAGATTGATTTTATGTACGACTATTTTCTTCAAGAATGTGTTCATCTGGAATCTTTAAAAACGTTAATTTAAACACACAAAATATGATTCGTTACTTACCATAGCACCTCAATCCAAAAAAGAAATATCCATCAGAAGATTGATTTTAAGTACGACTATTTTCTTCAAGAATGTGTTCATCTGGAATCTTTAAAAACGTTAATTTAAACACACAAAATATAATTCCTTACTTACCAAATAATAAAATGGACTGATAGAACCAAACTGCTTAATGGCACCATATATCAAAAAAAAAATATCCATCAGAGGATTTATTTTAAGTACGACTATTTTCTTGAAGAACATGTTCATTTGGAAATTTAAAACACAAAATATGATTCGTTACTTACCAAATAATAAAACGGACTGAAAGAGCAACCTGCTTAATAGCACCTCAATCCAAAATAGAAATATCCATCAGAAGATTTATTTTAAGTACGACTATTTTCTTCAAGAATGTGTTCATCTGGAATCTTTAAAAACGTTAATTTAAACACACAAAATATGATTCCTTACTTACCAAATAATAAAATGGACTGAAAGAACCAAACTGCTTAATGGCACCATATATCCAAAAAAAAAAATATCCATCAGAAGATTTATTTTAAGTACGACTAGTTTCTTCAAGAATGTGTTCATCTGGGATCTTTAAAAATGTTAATTTAAACAAACAAAATATGATTCGTTACATACCAAATAATAAAATTGACTGAAAGAGCAACCTGCTTAATAGCACCTCAATCCAAAAAAGACATATCCATCAGAAGATTGATTTTATGTACGACTATTTTCTTCAAGAATGTATTCATCTGGAATCTTTAAAAACGTTAATTTAAATACACAAAATATGATTCGTTACTTACCATAGCACCTCAATCCAAAAAAGAAATATCCATCAGAAGATTGATTTTATGTACGACTATTTTCTTCAAGAATGTGTTCATCTGGAATCTTTAAAAACGTTAATTTAAACAAACAAAATATGATTCGTTACTTACCAAATAATAAAAGGACTGAAAGAGCAAACTGCATAATAGCACCTCAATCCAAAAAAAAAGAAATATCCATCAGAAGATTTATTTTAAGTACGACTATGTTCTTGAAGAATGTGTTCATCTGGAAATTTAAAACACCAAATATGATTCGTTATTTACCAAATAATAAAATGGACTGAAAGAACAACCTGCCTAAGAGCACCTCAATCCAAAAAAGAAATATCCATCAGAAGATTTATTTTAAGTACGACTATTTTCTTGAAGAATGTGTTGATCTGGAAATTTAAAACACAAAATATGATTCGTTACTTACCAAATAATAAAATGGACTGAAAGAGCAACCTGCTTAATAGCACCTCAATCCAAAATAGAAATATCCATCAGAAGATCTATTTTAAGTACGACTATTTTCTTCAAGAATGTGTTTATCTGGAATCTTTAAAAATGTTAATTTAACCACACAAAATATGATTCGTTACATACAAAATAATAAAATTGACTGAAAGAGCAACCTCCTTAATAGCACCTAAATCCAAAAAAGAAATATCCATCAGAAGATTGATTTTATGTACGACTATTTTCTTCAAGAATGCCGTCATCTGGAATCTTTAAAAACGTTAATTTAAACAAACAAAATATGATTTGTTACTTACCAAATAATAAAATGGACTGAAAGAGCAAACTGCCTAATAGCACCTCAATCCAAAAGAGAAATATCCATCAGAAGATTTATTTTAAGTACGACTATTTTCTTGAAGAATGTGTTCATCTGGAAATTTAAAACACAAAATATGATTCGTTCCTTACCAAATAATAAAAGGACTGAAAGAGCAAACTGCCTAATAGCACCTCAATCCAAAAAAGAAATATCCATCAGAAGATTGATTTTAAGTACGACTATTTTCTTCAAGAATGTGTTCATCTGGAATCTTTAAAAACGTTAATTTAAACACACAAAATATGATTCGTTACTTACCAAATAATAAAAGGACTGAAAGAGCAAACTGCATAATAGCACCTCAATCCAAAAAAAAGAAATATCCATCAGAAGATTTATTTTAAGTACGACTATGTTCTTCAAGAATGTGTTCATCTGGAATCTTTAAAAACGTTAATTTAAACACACAAAATATGATTCGCTACTTACCAAATAATAAAAGGACTGAAAGAGCAAACTGCATAATAGCACCTCAATCCAAAAAAAAGAAATATCCATCAGAAGATTTATTTTAAGTACGACTATGTTCTTGAAGAATGTGTTCATCTGGAAATTTAAAACACCAAATATGATTCGTTATTTACCAAATAATAAAATGGACTGAAAGAGCAACCTGCTTAATAGCACCTCAATCCAAAAAAGAAATATCTATCAGAAGATTTATTTTAAGTACGACTATTTTCTTCAAGAATGTGTTCATCTGGAATCTTTAAAAACGTTAATTTAAACACACAAAATATGATTCGCTACTTACCAAATAATAAAAGGACTGAAAGAGCAAACTGCTTAATAGCACCTCAATCCAAAAAAGAAATATCCATCAGAAGATTGATTTTATGTACGACTATTTTCTTCAAGAATGTGTTCATCTGAAATCTTTAAAAATGTTAATTTAAACACACAAAATATGATTCGTTACTTACCAAATAATAAAATTGACTTATGGAGCAAACTGCTTAATAGCACCTCAATCCTAAAAAGAAATATCCATCAGAAGATTTATTTTAAGTACGACTATTTTCTTCAAGAATGTATTCTTCTGGAATCTTTTAAAACGTTAATTTAAACAAACAATATATGATTCGTTACTTACCAAATAATAAAATGGAGTGAAAGAACCAAACTGCTTAATGGCACCTCTATTCAAAAAAAAATATCGATCAGAAGATTTATTTTAAGTACGACTATTTTCTTCAAGAATGTGTTCATCTGGAAATTTAAAACACAAAATATGATTCGTTACTTACCAAATACTAAAATGGACTGAAAGAGCAACCTGCTTAATAGCACCTCAATCCAAAATAGAAATATCCATCAGAAGATTTATTTTAAGTACGACTATTTTCTTCAAGAATGTGTTCATCTGGAATCTTTAAAAACGTTAATTTAAACACACAAAATATGATTCGTTACTTACCATAGCACCTCAATCCAAAAAAGAAATATCCATCAGAAGATTGATTTTAAGTACGACTATTTTCTTCAAGAATGTGTTCATCTGGAATCTTTAAAAACGTTAATTTAAACACACAAAATATGATTCGTTACTTACCAAATAATAAAATGGACTGAAAGAACCAAACTGCTTAATGGCACCTCTATCCAAAAAAATATCCGTCAGAAGATTTATTTTAAGTACGACTATTTTCTTGAAGAACGTGTTCATCTGGAAATTTAAGACACAAAATATGATTCGTTGCTTACCAAATAATAAAATGGACTGAAAGAGCAACCTGCTTAATAGCACCTCAATCCAAAATAGAAATATCCATCAGAAGATTTATTTTAAGTACGACTATTTTCTTCAAGAATGTGTTCATCTGCAATCTTTAAAAACGTTAATTTAAACACACAAAATATGTTTCATTACTAACCAAATAATAAAATGGACTGAAAGAGCAAACTGCTTAATAGCACCTCAATCCAAAAAAGAAATATCCATCAGAAGATTTATTTTAAGTACGACTAGTTTCTTCAAGAATGTGTTCATCTGGGATCTTTAAAAATGTTAATTTAAACACACAAAATATGATTCGTTACATACCAAATAATAAAATTGACTGAAAGAGCAACCTGCTTAATAGCACCTCAATCCAAAAAAGAAATATCCATCAGAAGATTGATTTTATGTACGACTATTTTCTTCAAGAATGTGTTCATCTGGAATCTTTAAAAATGTTAATTTAAACACACAAAATATGATTCGTTACATACCAAATAATAAAATTGACTGAAAGAGCAACCTGCTCAATGGCACCTCAATCCAAAAAAGAAATATCCATCAGAAGATTGATTTTATGTACGACTATTTTCTTCAAGAATGTGTTCATCTGGAATCTTTAAAAACGTTAATTTAAACACACAAAAAATTATTCGTTACTTACCAAATAATAAAATGGACTGAAAGAACCAAACTGCTTAATAGCACCTCTATCCAAAAAAAAAATATCCATCAGAATATTTATTTTAAGTACGACTATTTTCTTGAAGAACATGTTCATCTGGAAATTTAAGACACA
This sequence comes from Stenus bimaculatus, assembly GCA_963971135.1. Taxonomy (NCBI): domain Eukaryota; kingdom Metazoa; phylum Arthropoda; class Insecta; order Coleoptera; family Staphylinidae; genus Stenus; species Stenus bimaculatus. The sequence goes on from OZ020183.1 coordinate 15,480,745, forward strand.
AAATATGATTCGTTACTTACCAAATAATAAAATGGACTGAAAGAGCAACCTGCTTAATAGCACCTCAATCCAAAATAGAAATATCCATCAGAAGATTTATTTTAAGTACGACTATTTTCTTCAAGAATGTGTTCATCTGGAATCTTTAAAAATGTTAATTTAAACACACAAAATATGATTCGTTACATACCAAATAATAAAATTGACTTAAAGAGCGAACTGCTTAATAGCACCTAAATCCAAAAAAAGAAATATCCATCAGAAGATTTATTTTAAGTACGACTATTTTCTTGAAGAATGTGTTCATCTGGAAATTTAAAACACAAAATATGATTCGTTACTTACCAAATAATAAAATGGACTGAAAGAGCAACCTGCTTAATATCACCTCAATCCAAAATAGAAATATCCATCGGAAGATTTATTTTAAGTACGACTATTTTCTTCAAGAATGTGTTCATCTGGAATCTTTAAAAACGTTAATTTAAACACACAAAATATGATTCGTTACTTACCAAATAATAAAATGGACTGAAAGAACCAAACTGCTTAATGGCACCTCAATCCAAAAGAGAAATATCCATCAGAAGATTTATTTTAAGTACGACTATTTTCTTCAAGAATGTGTTCATCTGGAATCTTTAAAAATGTTAATTTAAACACACAAAATATGATTCGTTACATACCAAATAATAAAATTGACTGAAAGAGCAACCTGCTTAATAGCACCTCAATCCAAAATAGAAATATCCATCAGAAGATTGATTTTATGTACGACTATTTTCTTTAAGAATGTGTTTATCTGGAATCTTTAAAAACGTTAATTTAAACACACAAAAAATGATTCGTTACTTACCAAATAATAAAATGGACTGAAAGAGCAACCTGCTTAATAGCACCTCAATCCAAAATAGAAATATCCATCAGAAGATTTATTTTAAGTACGACTATTTTCTTCAAGAATGTGTTCATGTGGAATCTTTAAAAACGTTAATTTAAACACACAAAATATGATTTCTTACTTACCAAATAATAAAATGGACTGAAAGAACCAAACTGCTTAATGGCACCTCTATCCAAAAAAAAATATCCATCAGAAGATTTATTTTAAGTACGACTATTTTCTTGAAGAACGTGTTCATTTGGAAATTTAAGACACAAAATATGATTCGTTACTTACCAAATAATAAAATGGACTGAAAGAGCAACCTGCTTAATAGCACCTCAATCCAAAATAGAAATATCCATCAGAAGATTTATTTTAAGTACGACTATTTTCTTCAAGAATGTGTTCATCTGGAAATTTAAAACACAAAATATGATTCGTTTTTTACCAAATAATAAAATGGACTGAAAAAGCAACCTGCCTAAAAGCACCTCAATCCAAAAAAGAAATATCCATCAGAAGATTTATTTTAAGTACGACTATTTTCTTGAAGAATGTGTTCATCTGGAAATTTAAAACACAAAATATGGTTCGGTACTTACCAAATAATAAAATGGACTGAAAGAGCAACCTGCTTAATAGCACCTTAATCCAAAATAGAAATATCCATCAGAAGATTTATTTTAAGTACGACTATTTTCTTCAAGAATGTGTTCATGTGGAATCTTTAAAAACGTTAATTTAAACACACAAAATATGATTTCTTACTTACCAAATAATAAAATGGACTGAAAGAACCAAACTGCTTAATGGCACCTCTATCCAAAAAAAAATATCCATCAGAAGATTTATTTTAAGTACGACTATTTTCTTGAAGAACATGTTCATCTGGAAATTTAAAACACAAAATATTATTCGTTACTTACCAAATAATAAAATGGACTGAAAGAGCAACCTGCTTAATAGCACCGCAATCCAAAATAGAAATATCCATCAGAAGATTTATTTTAAGTACGACTATTTTCTTCAAGAATGTGTTCATCTGGAATCTTTAAAAATGTTAATTTAAAAACACAAAATATGATTCGTTACTTACCAAATAATAAAATTGACTGAAAGAGCAACCTCCTTAATAGCACCTCAATCCAAAAAAGAAATATCCATCACAAGATTGATTTTATGTACGACTAATTTCTTCAAGAATGTGTTCATCTGGAATCTTTAAAAGCGTTAATTTAAACACACAAAATATGATTCGTTACCTACCAAATAATAAAATGGACTGAAAGAACCAAACTGATTAATGGCACCTCTATCCAAAAAAAATATCCATCAGAAGATTTATTTTAAGTACGACTATTTTCTTGAAGAATATGTTCATCTGGAAATTTAAAACACAAAATATGATTTGTTACTTACCAAATAATAAAATGGACTGAAAGAGCAACCTGCTTAATAGCACCTCAATCCAAAAAAGAAATATCCATCAGAAGATTTATTTTAAGTACGACTATTTTCTTCAAGAATGTGTTCATCTGCAATCTTTAAAAACGGTAATTTAAACACACAAAATATGATTCGTTACTTACCAAATAATAAAATGGACTGAAAGAGAAAACTGCTTAATAGCACCTCAATCCAAAATAGAAATATCCATCAGAAGATTTATTTTATGTACGACTATTTTCTTCAAGAATGTGTTCATCTGGAATCTTTAAAAATGTTAATTTAAACACACAAAATATGATTCGTTACATACCAAATAATAAAATTGACTGAAAGAGCAACCTGCTCAATAGCACCTCAATCCAAAAAAGAAATATCCATCAGAAGATTGATTTTATGTACGACTATTTTCTTCAAGAATGTGTTCATCTGGAATCTTTAAAAACGTTAATTTAAACACACAAAATATGATTCGTTACTTGCCATAGCACCTCAATCCAAAAAAGAAATATCCATCAGAAGATTGATTTTAAGTACGACTATTTTCTTCAAGAATGTGTTCATCTGGAATCTTTAAAAACGTTAATTTAAACAAACAAAATATGATTTGTTACTTACCAAATAATAAAATGGACTGAAAGAGCAAACTGCTTAATAGCACCTCAATCCAAAATAGAAATATCCATCAGAAGATTTATTTTATGTACGACTATTTTTTTCAAGAATGTGTTCATCTGGAATCTTTAAAAACGTTAATTTAAACACACAAAATATGATTTCTTACTTACCAAATAATAAAATGGACTGAAAGAACCAAACTGCTTAATGGCACCTCTATCCAAAAAAAAATATCCATCAGAAGATTTATTTTAAGTACGACTATGTTCTTGAAGAATGTGTTCATCTGGAAATTTAAAACACAAAATATGATTCGTTACTTACCAAATAATAAAATGGACTGAAAGAGCAACCTGCTTAATAGCACCTCAATCCAAAATAGAAATATCCATCAGAAGATTGATTTTATGTACGACTATTTTTTTCAAGAATGTGTTCATCTGGAATCTTTAAAAGCGTTAATTTAAACACACAAAATATGATTCCTTACTTACCAAATAATAAAATGGGCTGATAGAACCAAACTGCTTAATGGCACCATATATCCAAAAAAAAATATCCATCAGAAGATTTATTTTAAGTACGACTATTTTCTTGAAGAACATGTTCATCTGGAAATTTAAAACACAAAATATGATTCGTTACTTACCAAATAATAAAACGGACTGAAAGAGCAACCTGCTTAATAGCACCTCAATCCAAAATAGAAATATCCATCAGAAGATTTATTTTAAGTACGACTATTTTCTTCAAGAATGTGTTCATCTGGAATCTTTAAAAACGTTAATTTAAACACACAAAATATGATTCCTTACTTACCAAATAATAAAATGGACTGAAAGAACCAAACTGCTTAATGGCACCATATATCCAAAAAAAAATATCCATCAGAAGATTTATTTTAAGTACGACTAGTTTCTTCAAGAATGTGTTCATCTGGAAATTTAAAACACAAAATATGATTCGTTACTTACCAAATAATAAAATGGACTGAAAGAGCAACCTGCTTAATAGCACCTCAATCCAAAATAGAAATATCCATCAGAAGATTTATTTTAAGTACGACTATTTTCTTCAAGAATGTGTTCATCTGGAATCTTTAAAAATGTTAATTTAAACACACAAAATATGATTCGTTAATACCAAATAATAAAATTGACTGAAAGGGCAACCTGCTTAATAGCACCTCAATCCAAAAAAGAAATATCCATCAGAAGATTGATTTTATGTACGACTATTTTCTTCAAGAATGTGTTCATCTGGAATCTTTAAAAACGTTAATTTAAACAAACAAAATATGATTCGTTACTTACCAAATAATAAAATGGACTGAAAGAACCAAACTGCTTAATGGCACCTCTATCCAAAAAAAATATCCATCAGAAGATTTATTTTAAGTACGACTATTTTCTATAAGAACGTGTTCATCTGGAAATTTAAGACACAAAATATGATTCGTTACTTACCAAATAATAAAATGGACTGAAAGAGCAACCTGCTTAATAGCACCTCAATCCAAAATAGAAATATCCATCAGAAGATTTATTTTAAGTACGACTATTTTCTTCAAGAATGTGTTCATCTGGAATCTTTAAAAACGTTAATTTAAACACACAAAATACGATTCCTTACTTACCAAATAATAAAATGGACTGAAAGAACCAAACTGCTTAATGGCACCATATATCCAAAAAAAAAATATCCATCAGAAGATTTATTTTAAGTACGACTAGTTTCTTCAAGAATGTGTTCATCTGGAAATTTAAAACACAAAATATGATTCGTTACTTACCAAATAATAAAATGGACTAAAAGAGCAACCTGCTTAATAGCACCTCAATCCAAAATAAAAATATCCATCAGAAGATTGATTTTATGTACGACTATTTTCTTCAAGAATGTATTCATCTGGAATCTTTAAAAACGTTAATTTAAACACACAAAATATGATTCGTTACTTACCATAGCACCTCAATCCAAAAAAGAAATATCCATCAGAAGATTGATTTTATGTACGACTATTTTCTTCAAGAATGTGTTCATCTGGAATCTTTAAAAACGTTAATTTAAACAAACAAAATATGATTCGTTACTTACCAAATAATAAAATGGACTGATAGAACCAAACTGCTTAATGGCACCTCTATCCAAAAAAAAATATCCATCAGAAGATTTATTTTAAGTACGACTATTTTCTTGAAGAACATGTTCATCTGGAAATTTAAAACACAAAATATGATTCGTTACTTACCAAATAATAAAACGGACTGAAAGATCAACCTGCTTAATAGCACCTCAATCCAAAATAGAAATATCCATCAGAAGACTGATTTTATGTACGACTATTTTCTTCAAGAATGTGTTCATCTGGAATCTTTAAAAACGTTAATTTAAACACACAAAATATGATTCGTTACTTACCATAGCACCTCAATCCAAAAAAGAAATATCCATCAGAAGATTGATTTTAAGTACGACTATTTTCTTCAAGAATGTGTTCATCTGGAATCTTTAAAAACGTTAATTTAAACACACAAAATATGATTGCTCACTTACCAAATAATAAAATGGACTGAAAGAACCAAACTGCTTAATGGCACCATATATCCAAAAAAAAAATATCCATCAGAAGATTTATTTTAAGTACGACTAGTTTCTTCACGAATGTGTTCATCTGGGATCTTAAAAAATGTTAATTTAAACACACAAAATATGATTCGTTACTTACCAAATAATAAAATGGACTGAAAGAGCAACCTGCTTAATAGCACCTCAATCCAAAATAGAAATATCCATCAGAAGATTGATTTTATGTACGACTATTTTCTTCAAGAATGTGTTCATCTGGAATCTTTAAAAACGTTAATTTAAACACACAAAATATGATTCGTTACTTACCATAGCACCTCAATCCAAAAAAGAAATATCCATCAAAAGATTGATTTTAAGTACGACTATTTTCTTCAAGAATGTGTTCATCTGGAATCTTTAAAAACGTTAATTTAAACACACAAAATATGATTCCTTACTTACCAAATAATAAAATGGACTGATAGAACCAAACTGCTTAATGGCACCATATATCCAAAAAAAAAATATCCATCAGAAGATTTATTTTAAGTACGACTATTTTCTTGAAGAACATGTTCATCTGGAAATTTAAAACACAAAATATGATTCGTTACTTACCAAATAATAAAACGGACTGAAAGAGCAACCTGCTTAATAGCACCTCAATCCAAAAAAGAAATATCCATCAGAAGATTGATTTTATGTACGACTATTTTCTTCAAGAATGTATTCATCTGGAATCTTTAAAAACGTTAATTTAAACAAACAAAATATGATTCGCTACTTACCAAATAATAAAATGGACTGAAAGAACCAAACTGCTTAATGGCACCTCTATCCAAAAAAAAATATCCATCAGAAGATTTATTTTAAGTACGACTATTTTCTTGAAGAATGTGTTCATCTGGAAATTTAAAACACAAAATATGATTCGTTACTTACCAAATAATAAAATGGACTGAAAGAGCAACCTGCTTAATAGCACCTCAATCCAAAATAGAAATATCCATCAGAAGATTGATTTTATGTACGACTATTTTCTTCAAGAATGTGTTCATCTGGAATCTTTAAAAACGTTAATTTAAACACACAAAATATGATTCGTTACTTACCATAGCACCTCAATCCAAAAAAGAAATATCCATCAGAAGATTGATTTTAAGTGCGACTATTTTCTTCAAGAATGTGTTCATCTGGAATCTTTAAAAACGTTAATTTAAACACACAAAATATGATTCGTTACTTACCATAGCACCTCAATCCAAAAAAGAAATATCCATCAGAAGATTGATTTTAAGTTCGACTATTTTCTTCAAGAATGTGTTCATCTGGAATCTTTAAAAACGTTAATTTAAACACACAAAATATGATTCGTTACTTACCATAGCACCTCAATCCAAAAAAGAAATATCCATCAAAAGATTGATTTTAAGTACGACTATTTTCTTCAAGAATGTGTTCATCTGGAATCTTTAAAAACGTTAATTGAAACACACAAAATATGATTCGTTACTTACCATAGCACCTCAATCCAAAAAAGAAATATCCATCAGAAGATTGATTTTAAGTACGACTATTTTCTTCAAGAATGTGTTGATCTGGAATCTTTAAAAACGTTAATTTAAACACACAAAATATGATTCCTTACTTACCAAATAATAAAATGGACTGAAAGAACCAAACTGCTTAATGGCACCATATATCCAAAAAAAGAATATCCATCAGAAGATTTATTTTAAGTACGACTAGTTTCTTCAAGAATGTGTTCATCTGGGATCTTTAAAAATGTTAATTTAAACACACAAAATATGATTCGTTACATACCAAATAATAAAATTGACTGAAAGAGCAACCTGCTTAATAGCACCTCAATCCAAAATAGAAATATCCATCAGAAGATTTATTTTAAGTACGACTATTTTCTTCAAGAATGTGTTCATCTGGAATCTTTAAAAATGTTAATTTAAACACACAAAATATGATTCGTTACTTACCATAGCACCTCAATCCAAAAAAGAAATATCCATCAGAAGATTGATTTTATGTACGACTATTTTCTTCAAGAATGTGTTCATCTGGAATCTTTAAAAACGTTAATTTAAACAAACAAAATATGATTCGTTACTTACCAAATAATAAAATGGACTGAAAGAACCAAACTGCTTAATGGCACCTCTATCCAAAAAAAAATATCCATCAGAAGATTTATTTTAAGTACGACTATTTTCTTGAAGAACGTGTTCATCTGGAAATTTAAGACACAAAATATGATTCGTTACTTACCAAATAATAAAATGGACTGAAAGGGCAACCTGCTTAATAGCACCTCAATCCAAAAAAGAAATATCCATCAGAAGATTGATTTTATGTACGACTATTTTCTTCCAGAATGTATTCATCTGGAATCTTTAAAAACGTTAATTTAAACACACAAAATATGATTCGTTACTTACCATAGCACCTCAATCCAAAAAAGAAATATCCATCAGAAGATTGATTTTATGTACGACTATTTTCTTCAAGAATGTGTTCATCTGGAATCTTTAAAAACGTTAATTTAAACAAACAAAATATGATTCGTTACTTACCAAATAATAAAATGGACTGATAGAACCAAACTGCTTAATGGCACCTCTATCCAAAAAAAAAATATCCATCAGAAGATTTATTTTAAGTACGACTATTTTCTTGAAGAATGTGTTCATCTGGAAATTTAAAACACCAAATATGATTCGTTACTTACCAAATAATAAAATGGACTGAAAGAGCAACCTGCTTAATAGCACCTCAATCCAAAATAGAAATATCCATCAGAAGACTGATTTTATGTACGACTATTTTCTTCAAGAATGTGTTCATCTGGAATCTTTAAAAACGTTAATTTAAACACACAAAATATGATTGCTTACTTACCAAATAATAAAATGGACTGAAAGAACCAAACTGCTTAATGGCACCATATATCCAAAAAGAAATATCCATCAGAAGATTTATTTTAAGTACGACTAGTTTCTTCACGAATGTGTTCATCTGGGATCTTAAAAAATTTTAATTTAAACTCACAAAATATGATTCGTTACATACCAAATAATAAAATTGACTGAAAGAGCAACCTGCTTAATAGCACCTCAATCCAAAAAAGAAATATCCATCAGAAGATTCATTTTATGTACGACTATTTTCTTCAAGAATGTGTTCATCTGGAATCTTTAAAAACGTTAATTTAAACAAACAAAATATGATTCGTTACTTACCAAATAATAAAATGGACTGAAAGAACCAAACTGCTTAATGGCACCTCTATCCAAAAAAAAATATCCATAAGAAGATTTATTTTAAGTACGACTATTTTCTTGAAGAATGTGTTCATCTGGAAATTTAAAACACAAAATATGATTCGTTACTTACCAAATAATAAAATGGACTGAAAGAGCAACCTGCTTAATAGCACCTCAATCCAAAATAGAAATATCCATCAGAAGATTGATTTTATGTACGACTATTTTCTTCAAGAATGTGTTCATCTGGAATCTTTAAAAACGTTAATTTAAACACACAAAATATGATTCGTTACTTACCATAGCACCTCAATCCAAAAAAGAAATATCCATCAGAAGATTGATTTTAAGTACGACTATTTTCTTCAGGAATGTGTTCATCTGGAATCTTTAAAAACGTTAATTTAAACACACAAAATATGATTCCTTACTTACCAAATAATAAAATGGACTGATAGAACCAAACTGCTTAATGGCACCATATATCCAAAAAAAATATATCCATCAGAAGATTTATTTTAAGTACGACTATTTTCTTGAAGAACATGTTCATCTGGAAATTTAAAACACAAAATATGATTCGTTACTTACCAAATAATAAAACGGACTGAAAGATCAACCTGCTTAATAGCACCTTAATCCAAAATAGAAATATCCATCAGAAGACTGATTTTATGTACGACTATTTTCTTCAAGAATGTGTTCATCTGGAATCTTTAAAAACGTTAATTTAAACACACAAAATATGATTGCTTACTTACCAAATAATAAAATGGACTGAAAGAACCAAACTGCTTAATGGCACCATATATCCAAAAAAAAAATATCCATCAGAAGATTTATTTTAAGTACGACTAGTTTCTTCACGAATGTGTTCATCTGGGATCTTAAAAAATGTTAATTTAAACACACAAAATATGATTCGTTACATACCAAATAATAAAATTGACTGAAAGAGCAATCTGCTTAATAGCACCTCAATCCAAAAAAGAAATATCCATCAGAAGATTGATTTTATGTACGACTATTTTCTTCAAGAATGTATTCATCTGGAATCTTTAAAAACGTTGATTTAAACACACAAAATATGATTCGTTACTTACCATAGCACCTCAATCCAAAAAAGAAATATCCATCAGAAGATTGATTTTATGTACGACTATTTTCTTCAAGAATGTGTTCTTTTGGAATCTTTAAAAACGTTAATTTAAACACACAAAATATGATTCCTTACTTACCAAATAATAAAGTGGACTGAAAGAACCAAACTGCTTAATGGCACCATATATCCAAAAAAAAAATATCCATCAGAAGATTTATTTTAAGTACGACTAGTTTCTTCAAGAATGTGTTCATCTGGGATCTTTAAAAATGTTAATTTAAACACACAAAATATGATTCGTTACATACCAAATAATAAAATTGACTGAAAGAGCAACCTGCTTAATAGCACCCAATCCAAAAAATAAAGTGGACTGAAAGAACCAAACTGCTTAATGGCACCATATATCCAAAAAAGAAATATCCATCAGAAGATTGATTTTATGTACGACTATTTTCTTCAAGAATGTGTTCATTTGGAATCTTTAAAAACGTTAATTTAAACAAACAAAATATGATTCGTTACTTACCAAATAATAAAATGGACTGAAAGAACCAAACTGCTTAATGGCACCTCTATCCAAAAAAAAATATCCATCAGAAGATTTATTTTAAGTACGACTATTTAATTGAAGAACGTGTTCATCTGGAAATTTAAGACACAAAATATGATTCGTTACTTAGCAAATAATAAAATGGACTGAAAGAGCAACCTGCTTAATAGCACCTCAATCCAAAATAGAAATATCCATCAGAAGATTTATTTTAAGTACGACTATTTTCTTCAAGAATGTGTTCATCTGGAAATTTAAAACACAAAATATGATTCGTTTTTTACCAAATAATAAAATGGACTGAAAAAGCAACCTGCCTAATAGCACCTCAATCCAAAAAAGAAATATCCATCAGAAGATTTATTTTAAGTACGACTATTTTCTTGAAGAATGTGTTCATCTGGAAATTTAAAACACAAAATATGGTTCGTTACTTATCAAATAATAAAATGGACTGAAAGAGCAACCTGCTTAATAGCACCTCAATCCAAAATAGAAATATCCATCAGAAGATTTATTTTAAGTACGACTATTTTCTTGAAGAACATGTTCATCTGGAAATTTAAAACACAAAATATGATTCGTTAGGTACTTACCAAATAATAAAATGGACTGAAAGAGCAACCTGCTTAATAGCACCTCAATCCAAAATAGAAATATCCATCAGAAGATTTATTTTAAGTACGACTATTTATTTCAAGAATGTGTTCATCTGGAATCTTTAAAAATGTTAATTTAAACACACAAAATATGATTCGTTACATACCAAATAATAAAATTGACTGAAAGAGCAACCTGCTTAATAGCACCTCATACCAAAAAAGAAATATCCATCAGAAGATTGATTTTATGTACGACTATTTTCTTCAAGAATGTGTTCATCTGGAATCTTTAAAAACGTTAATTTAAACAAACAAAATATGATTCGTTACTTACCAACTAATAAAATGGACTGAAAGAACCAAACTGCTTAATGGCACCTCTATCCAAAAAAAAATATCCATCAGAAGATTTATTTTAAGTACGACTATTTTCTTGAAGAACATGTTCATCTGGAAATTTAAAACACAAAATATTATTCGTTACTTACCAAATAATAAAATGGACTGAAAGAGCAACCTGCTTAATAGCACCTCAATCCAAAATAGAAATATCCATCAGAAGATTTATTTTAAGTACGACTATTTTCTTCAAGAATGTGTTCATCTGGAATCTTTAAAAATGTTAATTTAAACACACAAAATATGATTCGTTACATACCAAATAATAAAATTGACTGAAAGAGCAACCTGCTTAATAGCACCTCAATCCAAAAAAGAAATAGCCATCAGAAGATTGATTTTATGTACGACTATTTTCTTCAAGAATGTGTTCATCTGGAATCTTTAAAAACGTTAATTTAAACAAACAAAATATGATTCGTTACTTACCAACTAATAAAATGGACTGAAAGAACCAAACTGCTTAATGGCACCTCTATCCAAAAAAAAATATCCATCAGAAGATTTATTTTAAGTACGACTATTTTCTTGAAGAACATGTTCATCTGGAAATTTAAAACACAAAATATGATTCGTTACTTACCAAATAATAAAATGGACTGAAAGAGCAACCTGCTTAATAGCACCTCAATCCAAAAAAGAAATATCCATCAGAAGATTGATTTTATGTACGACTATTTTCTTCAAGAATGTATTCATCTGGAATCTTTAAAAACGTTAATTTAAACACACAAAATATGATTCGTTACTTACCATAGCACCTCAATCCAAAAAAGAAATATCCATCAGAAGATTGATTTTATGTACGACTATTTTCTTCAAGAATGTGTTCATCTGGAATCTTTAAAAACGTTAATTTAAACAAACAAAATATGATTCGTTACTTACCAAATAATAAAATGGGCTGATAGAACCAAACTGCTTAAGGGCACCTCTATCTAAAAAAAATATCCATCAGAAGATTTATTTTAAGTACGACTATTTTCTTGAAGAATGTGTTCAATTGGAAATTTAAAACACAAAATATGATTCGTTACTTACCAAATAATAAAATGGACTGAAAGATCATCCTGCTTAATAGCACCTCAATCCAAAATAGAAATATCCATCAGAAGATTTATTTTAAGTACGACTATTTTCTTCAAGAATGTGTTCATCTGGAATCTTTAAAAATGTTAATTTAAACACACAAAATATGATTCCTTACTTACCAAATAATAAAATGGACTGATAGAACCAAACTGCTTAATGGCACCATATATCCAAAAAAAAAAAATATCCATCAGAAGATTTATTTTAAGTACGACTATTTTCTTGAAGAACATGTTCATCTGGAAATTTAAAACACAAAATATGATTCGTTACTTACCAAATAATAAAACGAACTGAAAGATCAACCTGCTTAATAGCACCTCAATCCAAAATAGAAATATCCATCAGAAGATTTATTTTAAGTACGACTATTTTCTTCAAGAATGTGTTCATCTGGAATCTTTAAAAACGTTAATTTAAACACACAAAATATGATTGCTTACTTACCAAATAATAAAATGGACTGAAAGAACCAAACTGCTTAATGGCACCATATATCCAAAAAAAAAATATCCACCAGAAGATTGATTTTAAGTACGACAATTTCCTTCAAGAATGTGTTCATCTGGAATCTTTAAAAACGTTAATTTAAACACACAAAATATGATTCCTTACTTACCAAATATCCATCAGAAGATTTATTTTAAGTACGACTATTTTCTTGAAGAACATGTTCATCTGGAAATTTAAAACACAAAATATGATTCGTTACTTACCAAATAATAAAACGGACTGAAAGATCAACCTGCTTAATAGCACCTCAATCCAAAATAGAAATATCCATCAGAAGATTTATTTTAAGTACGACTATTTTCTTCAAGAATGTGTTCATCTGGAATCTTTAAAAATGTTAATTTAAACACACAAAATATGATTCGTTACATACCAAATAATAAAATTGACTGAAAGAGCAACCTGCTTAATAGCACCTCAATCCAAAAAAGAAATATCCATCAGAAGATTGATTTTATGTACGACTATTTTCTTCAAGAATGTGTTCATCTGGAATCTTTAAAAACGTTAATTTAAACAAACAAAATATGATTCGTTACTTACCAAATAATAAAATGGACTGAAAGAACCAAACTGCTTAATGGCACCTCTATCCAAAAAAAAATATCCATCAGAAGATTTATTTTAAGTACGACTATTTTCTTGAAGAACGTGTTCATCTGGAAATTTAAGACACAAAATATGATTCGTTACTTACCAAATAATAAAATGGACTGAAAGAGCAACCTGCTTAATAGCACCTCAATCCAAAATAGAAATATCCATCAGAAGATTGATTTTATGTACGACTATTTTTTTCAAGAATGTGTTCATCTGGAATCTTTAAAAACGTTAATTTAAACACACAAAATATGATTCCTTACTTACCAAATAATAAAATGGGCTGATAGAACCAAACTGCTTAATGGCACCATATATCCAAAAAAAAATATCCATCAGAAGATTTATTTTAAGTACGACTATTTTCTTGAAGAACATGTTCATCTGGAAATTTAAAACACAAAATATGATTCGTTAGGTACTTACCAAATAATAAAATGGACTGAAAGAGCAACCTGCTTAATAGCACCTCAATCCAAAATAGAAATATCCATCAGAAGATTTATTTTAAGTACGACTATTTATTTCAAGAATGTGTTCATCTGGAATCTTTAAAAATGTTAATTTAAACACACAAAATATGATTCGTTACATACCAAATAATAAAATTGACTGAAAGAGCAACCTGCTTAATAGCACCTCATACCAAAAAAGAAATATCCATCAGAAGATTGATTTTATGTACGACTATTTTCTTCAAGAATGTGTTCATCTGGAATCTTTAAAAACGTTAATTTAAACAAACAAAATATGATTCGTTACTTACCAACTAATAAAATGGACTGAAAGAACCAAACTGCTTAATGGCACCTCTATCCAAAAAAAAATATCCATCAGAAGATTTATTTTAAGTACGACTATTTTCTTGAAGAACATGTTCATCTGGAAATTTAAAACACAAAATATTATTCGTTACTTACCAAATAATAAAATGGACTGAAAGAGCAACCTGCTTAATAGCACCTCAATCCAAAATAGAAATATCCATCAGAAGATTTATTTTAAGTACGACTATTTTCTTCAAGAATGTGTTCATCTGGAATCTTTAAAAATGTTAATTTAAACACACAAAATATGATTCGTTACATACCAAATAATAAAATTGACTGAAAGAGCAACCTGCTTAATAGCACCTCAATCCAAAAAAGAAATAGCCATCAGAAGATTGATTTTATGTACGACTATTTTCTTCAAGAATGTGTTCATCTGGAATCTTTAAAAACGTTAATTTAAACAAACAAAATATGATTCGTTACTTACCAACTAATAAAATGGACTGAAAGAACCAAACTGCTTAATGGCACCTCTATCCAAAAAAAAATATCCATCAGAAGATTTATTTTAAGTACGACTATTTTCTTGAAGAACATGTTCATCTGGAAATTTAAAACACAAAATATGATTCGTTACTTACCAAATAATAAAATGGACTGAAAGAGCAACCTGCTTAATAGCACCTCAATCCAAAAAAGAAATATCCATCAGAAGATTGATTTTATGTACGACTATTTTCTTCAAGAATGTATTCATCTGGAATCTTTAAAAACGTTAATTTAAACACACAAAATATGATTCGTTACTTACCATAGCACCTCAATCCAAAAAAGAAATATCCATCAGAAGATTGATTTTATGTACGACTATTTTCTTCAAGAATGTGTTCATCTGGAATCTTTAAAAACGTTAATTTAAACAAACAAAATATGATTCGTTACTTACCAAATAATAAAATGGGCTGATAGAACCAAACTGCTTAAGGGCACCTCTATCTAAAAAAAATATCCATCAGAAGATTTATTTTAAGTACGACTATTTTCTTGAAGAATGTGTTCAATTGGAAATTTAAAACACAAAATATGATTCGTTACTTACCAAATAATAAAATGGACTGAAAGATCATCCTGCTTAATAGCACCTCAATCCAAAATAGAAATATCCATCAGAAGATTTATTTTAAGTACGACTATTTTCTTCAAGAATGTGTTCATCTGGAATCTTTAAAAACGTTAATTTAAACACACAAAATATGATTCCTTACTTACCAAATAATAAAATGGACTGATAGAACCAAACTGCTTAATGGCACCATATATCCAAAAAAAAAAAATATCCATCAGAAGATTTATTTTAAGTACGACTATTTTCTTGAAGAACATGTTCATCTGGAAATTTAAAACACAAAATATGATTCGTTACTTACCAAATAATAAAACGAACTGAAAGATCAACCTGCTTAATAGCACCTCAATCCAAAATAGAAATATCCATCAGAAGATTTATTTTAAGTACGACTATTTTCTTCAAGAATGTGTTCATCTGGAATCTTTAAAAACGTTAATTTAAACACACAAAATATGATTGCTTACTTACCAAATAATAAAATGGACTGAAAGAACCAAACTGCTTAATGGCACCATATATCCAAAAAAAAAATATCCACCAGAAGATTGATTTTAAGTACGACAATTTCCTTCAAGAATGTGTTCATCTGGAATCTTTAAAAACGTTAATTTAAACACACAAAATATGATTCCTTACTTACCAAATATCCATCAGAAGATTTATTTTAAGTACGACTATTTTCTTGAAGAACATGTTCATCTGGAAATTTAAAACACAAAATATGATTCGTTACTTACCAAATAATAAAACGGACTGAAAGATCAACCTGCTTAATAGCACCTCAATCCAAAATAGAAATATCCATCAGAAGATTTATTTTAAGTACGACTATTTTCTTCAAGAATGTGTTCATCTGGAATCTTTAAAAATGTTAATTTAAACACACAAAATATGATTCGTTACATACCAAATAATAAAATTGACTGAAAGAGCAACCTGCTTAATAGCACCTCAATCCAAAAAAGAAATATCCATCAGAAGATTGATTTTATGTACGACTATTTTCTTCAAGAATGTGTTCATCTGGAATCTTTAAAAACGTTAATTTAAACAAACAAAATATGATTCGTTACTTACCAAATAATAAAATGGACTGAAAGAACCAAACTGCTTAATGGCACCTCTATCCAAAAAAAAATATCCATCAGAAGATTTATTTTAAGTACGACTATTTTCTTGAAGAACGTGTTCATCTGGAAATTTAAGACACAAAATATGATTCGTTACTTACCAAATAATAAAATGGACTGAAAAAGCAACCTGCTTAATAGCACCTCAATCCAAAATAGAAATATCCATCAGAAGATTGATTTTATGTACGACTATTTTTTTCAAGAATGTGTTCATCTGGAATCTTTAAAAACGTTAATTTAAACACACAAAATATGATTCCTTACTTACCAAATAATAAAATGGGCTGATAGAACCAAACTGCTTAATGGCACCATATATCCAAAAAAAAATATCCATCAGAAGATTTATTTTAAGTACGACTATTTTCTTGAAGAACATGTTCATCTGGAAATTTAAAACACAAAATATGATTCGTTACTTACCAAATAATAAAACGGACTGAAAGAGCAACCTGCTTAATAGCACCTCAATCCAAAATAGAAATATCCATCAGAAGATTTATTTTAAGTACGACTAATTTCTTGAAGAACGTGTTCATCTGGAAATTTAAGACACAAAATATAATTCGTTACTTACCAAATAATAAAATGGACTGAAAGAGCAACCTGCTTAATAGCACCTCAATCCAAAATAGAAATATCCATCAGAAGATTTATTTTAAGTACGACTATTTTCTTCAAGAATGTGTTCATCTGGAATCTTTAAAAATGTTAATTTAAACACACAAAATATGTTTCGTTACATACCAAATAATAAAATTGACTGAAAGGGCAACCTGCTTAATAGCACCTCAATCCAAAAAAGAAATATCCATCAGAAGATTGATTTTATGTACGACTATTTTCTTCAAGAATGTATTCATCTGGAATCTTTAAAAACGTTAATTTAAACACACAAAATATGATTCGTTACTTACCATAGCACCTCAATCCAAAAAAGAAATATCCATCAGAAGATTGATTTTATGTACGACTATTTTCTTCAAGAATGTGTTCATCTGGAATCTTTAAAAACGTTAATTTAAACAAACAAAATATGATTCGTTACTTACCAAATAATAAAATGGACTGATAGAACCAAACTGCTTAATGGCACCTCTATCCAAAAAAAAATATCCATCAGAAGATTTATTTTAAGTACGACTATTTTCTTGAAGAATGTGTTCATCTAGAAATTTAAAACACAAAATATGATTCGTTACTTACCAAATAATAAAATGGACTGAAAGAGCAACCTGCTTAATAGCACCTCAATCCAAAATAGAAATATCCATCAGAAGACTGATTTTATGTACGACTATTTTCTTCAAGAATGTGTTCATCTGGAATCTTTAAAAACGTTAATTTAAACACACAAAATATGATTCGTTACTTACCATAGCACCTCAATCCAAAAAAGAAATATCCATCAGAAGATTGATTTTAAGTACGACTATTTTCTTCAAGAATGTGTTCATCTGGAATCTTTAAAAACGTTAATTTAAACACACAAAATATGATTCTTTACTTACCAAATAATAAAATGGACTGATAGAACCAAACTGCTTAATGGCACCATATATCCAAAAAAAAAATATCCATCAGAAGATTTATTTTAAGTACGACTATTTTCTTGAAGAACATGTTCATCTGGAAATTTAAAACACAAAATATGATTCGTTACTTACCAAATAATAAAACGGACTGAAAGATCAACCTGCTTAATAGCACCTCAATCCAAAATAGAAATATCCATCAGAAGACTGATTTTATGTACGACTATTTTCTTCAAGAATGTGTTCATCTGGAATCTTTAAAAACGTTAATTTAAACACACAAAATATGATTCGTTACTTACCATAGCACCTCAATCCAAAAAAGAAATATCCATCAGAAGATTGATTTTAAGTACGACTATTTTCTTCAAGAATGTGTTCATCTGGAATCTTTAAAAACGTTAATTTAAACACACAAAATATGATTACTAACTTACCAAATAATAAAATGGACTGAAAGAACCAAACTGCTTAATGGCACCATATATCCAAAAAAAAAATATCCATCAGAAGATTTATTTTAAGTACGACTAGTTTCTTCACGAATGTGTTCATCTGGGATCTTAAAAAATGTTAATTTAAACACACAAAATATGATTCGTTACTTACCAAATAATAAAATGGACTGAAAGAGCAACCTGCTTAATAGCACCTCAATCCAAAATAGAAATATCCATCAGAAGATTGATTTTATGTACGACTATTTTCTTCAAGAATGTGTTCATCTGGAATCTTTAAAAACGTTAATTTAAACACACAAAATATGATTCGTTACTTACCATAGCACCTCAATCCAAAAAAGAAATATCCATCAGAAGATTGATTTTAAGTACGACTATTTTCTTCAAGAATGTGTTCATCTGGAATCTTTAAAAACGTTAATTTAAACACACAAAATATGATTCCTTACTTGCCAAATAATACAATGGACTGATAGAACCAAACTGCTTAATGGCACCATATATCCAAAAAAAAAATATCCATCAGAAGATTTATTTTAAGTACGACTATTTTCTTGAAGAACATGTTCATCTGGAAATTTAAAACACAAAATATGATTCGTTACTTACCAAATAATAAAACGGACTGAAAGAGCAACCTGCTTAATAGCACCTCAATCCAAAATAGAAATATCCATCAGAAGATTTATTTTAAGTACGACTATTTTCTTCAAGAATGTGTTCATCTGGATTCTTTAAAAACGTTAATTTAAACACACATAATATGATTCCTTACTTACCAAATAATAAAATGGACTGAAAGAACCAAACTGCTTAATGGCACCATATATCCAAAAAAAAAATATCCATCAGAAGATTTATTTTAAGTACGACTATTTTCTTCAAGAATGTGTTCATCTGGAATCTTTAAAAACGTTAATTGAAACACACAAAATATGATTCGTTACTTACCATAGCACCTCAATCCAAAAAAGAAATATCCATCAGAAGATTGATTTTAAGTACGACTATTTTCTTCAAGAATGTGTTGATCTGGAATCTTGAAAAACGTTAATTTAAACACACAAAATATGATTCCTTACTTACCAAATAATAAAACGGACTGAAAGAGCAACCTGCTTAATAGCACCTCAATCCAAAATAGAAATATCCATCAGAAGATTTATTTTAAGTACGACTATTTTCTTCAAGAATGTGTTTATCTGGATTCTTTAAAAACGTTAATTTAAACACACAAAATATGATTCCTTACTTACCAAATAATAAAATGGACTGAAAGAACCAAACTGCTTAATGGCACCATATATCCAAAAAAAGAATATCCATCAGAAGATTTATTTTAAGTACGACTAGTTTCTTCAAGAATGTGTTCATCTGAGATCTTTAAAAATGTTAATTTAAACACACAAAATATGATTCGTTACATACCAAATAATAAAATTGACTGAAAGAGCAACCTGCTTAATAGCACCTCAATCCAAAAAAGAAATATCCATCAGAAGATTGATTTTATGTACGACTATTTTCTTCAAGAATGTTTTCATCTGGAATCTTTAAAAACGTTAATTTAAACAAACAAAATATGATTCGCTACTTACCAAATAATAAAATAGACTGAAAGAACCAAACTGCTTAATGGCACCACTATCCAAAAAAAAATATCCATCAGAAGATTTATTTTAAGTACGACTATTTTCTTGAAGAATGTGTTCATCTGGAAATTTAAAACACAAAATATGATTCGTTACTTACCAAATAATAAAATGGACTGAAAGAGCAACCTGCTTAATAGCACCTCAATCCAAAATAGAAATATCCATCAGAAGATTGATTTTATGTACGACTATTTTCTTCAAGAATGTGTTCATCTGGAATCTTTAAAAACGTTAATTTAAACACACAAAATATGATTCGTTACTTACCATAGCACCTCAATCCAAAAAAGAAATATCCATCAGAAGATTGATTTTAAGTACGACTATTTTCTTCAAGAATGTGTTCATCTGGAATCTTTAAAAACGTTAATTTAAACACACAAAATATGATTCCTTACTTACCAAATAATAAAATGGACTGATAGAACCAAACTGCTTAATGGCACCATATATCCAAAAAAAAAATATCCATCAGAAGATTTATTTTAAGTACGACTATTTTCTTGAAGAACATGTTCATCTGGAAATTTAAAACACAAAATATGATTCGTTACTTACCAAATAATAAAACGGACTGAAAGAGCAACCTGCTTAATAGCACCTCAATCCAAAATAGAAATATCCATCAGAAGATTTATTTTAAGTACGACTATTTTCTTTAAGAATGTGTTCATCTGGAATCTTTAAAAACGTTAATTTAAACACACAAAATATGATTCGTTACTTACCATAGCACCTCAATCCAAAAAAGAAATATCCATCAGAAGATTGATTTTATGTACGACTATTTTCTTCAAGAATGTATTCATCTGGAATCTTTAAAAACGTTAATTTAAACACACAAAATATGATTCGTTACTTACCATAGCACCTCAATCCAAAAAAGAAATATCCATCAGAAGATTGATTTAATGTACGACTATTTTCTTCAAGAATGTGTTCATCTGGAATCTTTAAAAGCGTTAATTTAAACAAACAAAATATGATTCGTTACTTACCAAATAATAAAATGGACTGAAAGAACCAAACTGCTTAATGGCACCTCTATCCAAAAAAAATATCCATCAGAAGATTTATTTTAAGTACGACTATTTTCTTGAAGAACGTGTTCATCTGGAAATTTAAGACACAAAATATGATTCGTTACTTACCAAATAATAAAATGGACTGAAAGAGCAACCTGCTTAATAGCACCTCAATCCAAAATAGAAATATCCATCAGAAGATTTATTTTAAGTACGACTATTTTCTTCAAGAATGTGTTCATCTGGAATCTTTAAAAATGTTAATTTAAACACACAAAATATGATTCGTTACATACCAAATAATAAAATTGACTGAAAGGGCAACCTGCTTAATAGCACCTCAATCCAAAAAAGAAATATCCATCAGAAGATTGATTTTATGTACGACTATTTTCTTCCAGAATGTATTCATCTGGAATCTTTAAAAACGTTAATTTAAACACACAAAATATGATTCGTTACTTACCATAGCACCTCAATCCAAAAAAGAAATATCCATCAGAAGATTGATTTTATGTACGACTATTTTCTTCAAGAATGTGTTCATCTGGAATCTTTAAAAACGTTAATTTAAACAAACAAAATATGATTCGTTACTTACCAAATAATAAAATGGACTGATAGAACCAAACTGCTTAATGGCACCTCTATCCAAAAAAAAATATCCATCAGAAGATTTATTTTAAGTACGACTATTTTCTTGAAGAATGTGTTCATCTGGAAATTTAAAACACAAAATATGATTCGTTACTTACCAAATAATAAAATGGACTGAAAGAGCAACCTGCTTAATAGCACCTCAATCCAAAATAGAAATATCCATCAGAAGACTGATTTTATGTACGACTATTTTCTTCAAGAATGTGTTCATCTGGAATCTTTAAAAACGTTAATTTAAACACACAAAATATGATTGCTTACTTACCAAATAATAAAATGGACTGAAAGAACCAAACTGCTTAATGGCACCATATATCCAAAAAGAAATATCCATCAGAAGATTTATTTTACGTACGACTAGTTTCTTCACGAATGTGTTCATCTGGGATCTTAAAAAATGTTAATTTAAACACACAAAATATGATTCGTTACATACCAAATAATAAAATTGACTGAAAGAGCAACCTGCTTAATAGCACCTCAATCCAAAAAAGAAATATCCATCAGAAGATTCATTTTATGTACGACTATTTTCTTCAAGAATGTGTTCATCTGGAATCTTTAAAAACGTTAATTTAAACAAACAAAATATGATTCGTTACTTACCAAATAATAAAATGGACTGAAAGAACCAATCTGCTTAATGGCACCTCTATCCAAAAAAAAATATCCATAAGAAGATTTATTTTAAGTACGACTATTTTCTTGAAGAATGTGTTCATCTGGAAATTTAAAACACAAAATATGATTCGTTACTTACCAAATAATATAATGGACTGAAAGAGCAACCTGCTTAATAGCACCTCAATCCAAAATAGAAATATCCATCAGAAGATTGATTTTATGTACGACTATTTTCTTCAAGAATGTGTTCATCTGGAATCTTTAAAAACGTTAATTTAAACACACAAAATATGATTCGTTACTTACCATAGCACCTCAATCCAAAAAAGAAATATCCATCAGAAGATTGATTTTAAGTACGACTATTTTCTTCAGGAATGTGTTCATCTGGAATCTTTAAAAACGTTAATTTAAACACACAAAATATGATTCCTTACTTACCAAATAATAAAATGGACTGATAGAACCAAACTGCTTAATGGCACCATATATCCAAAAAAAATATATCCATCAGAAGATTTATTTTAAGTACGACTATTTTCTTGAAGAACATGTTCATCTGGAAATTTAAAACACAAAATATGATTCGTTACTTACCAAATAATAAAACGGACTGAAAGATCAACCTGCTTAATAGCACCTTAATCCAAAATAGAAATATCCATCAGAAGACTGATTTTATGTACGACTATTTTCTTCAAGAATGTGTTCATCTGGAATCTTTAAAAACGTTAATTTAAACACACAAAATATGATTCGTTACTTACCATAGCACCTCAATCCAAAAAAGAAATATCCATCAGAAGATTGATTTTAAGTACGACTATTTTCTTCAAGAATGTGTTCATCTGGAATCTTTAAAAACGTTAATTTAAACACACAAAATATGATTGCTTACTTACCAAATAATAAAATGGACTGAAAGAACCAAACTGCTTAATGGCACCATATATCCAAAAAAAAAATATCCATCAGAAGATTTATTTTAAGTACGACTAGTTTCTTCACGAATGTGTTCATCTGGGATCTTAAAAAATGTTAATTTAGACACACAAAATATGATTCGTTACATACCAAATAATAAAATTGACTGAAAGAGCAATCTGCTTAATAGCACCTCAATCCAAAAAAGAAATATCCATCAGAAGATTGATTTTATGTACGACTATTTTCTTCAAGAATGTATTCATCTGGAATCTTTAAAAACGTTGATTTAAACACACAAAATATGATTCGTTACTTACCATAGCACCTCAATCCAAAAAAGAAATATCCATCAGAAGATTCATTTTATGTACGACTATTTTCTTCAAGAATGTGTTCTTTTGGAATCTTTAAAAACGTTAATTTAAACACACAAAATATGATTCCTTACTTACCAAATAATAAAGTGGACTGAAAGAACCAAACTGCTTAATGGCACCATATATCAGAAAAAAATATCCATCAGAAGATTTATTTTAAGTACGACTAGTTTCTTCAAGAATGTGTTCATCAAGGGATCTTTAAAAATGTTAATTTAAACACACAAAATATGATTCGTTACATACCAAATAATAAAATTGACTGAAAGAGCAACCTGCTTAATAGCACCCAATCCAAAAAAGAAATATCCATCAGAAGATTGATTTTATGTACGACTATTTTCTTCAAGAATGTATTCATCTGGAATCTTTAAAAACGTTAATTTAAACACACAAAATATGATTCGTTACTTACCATAGCACCTCAATCCAAAAAAGAAATATCCATCAGAAGATTGATTTTATGTACGACTATTTTCTTCAAGAATGTGTTCATCTGGAATCTTTAAAAACGTTAATTTAAACAAACAAAATATGATTCGTTACTTACCAAATAATAAAATGGACTGAAAGAACCAAACTGCTTAATGGCACCTTTATCCAAAAAAAAATATCCATCAGAAGATTTATTTTAAGTACGACTATTTAATTGAAGAACGTGTTCATCTGGAAATTTAAGACACAAAATATGATTCGTTACTTACCAAATAATAAAATGGACTGAAAGAGCAACCTGCTTAATAGCACCTCAATCCAAAATAGAAATATCCATCAGAAGATTTATTTTAAGTACGACTATTTTCTTGAAGAATGTGTTCATCTGGAAATTTAAAACACAAAATATGATTCGTTAGGTACTTACCAAATAATAAAATGGACTGAAAGAGCAACCTGCTTAATAGCACCTCAATCCAAAATAGAAATATCCATCAGAAGATTTATTTTAAGTACGACTATTTTCTTGAAGAATATGTTCATCTGGAAATTTAAAACACAAAATATGATTCGTTAGGTACTTACCAAATAATAAAATGGACTGAAAGAGCAACCTGCTTAATAGCACCTCAATCCAAAATAGAAATATCCATCAGAAGATTTATTTTAAGTACGACTATTTTCTTCAAGAATGTGTTCATCTGGAATCTTTAAAAATGTTAATTTAAACACACAAAATATAATTCGTTACATACCAAATAATAAAATTGACTGAAAGAGCAACCTGCTTAATAGCACCTCAATCCAAAAAAGAAATAGCCATCAGAAGATTGATTTTATGTACGACTATTTTCTTCAAGAATGTGTTCATCTGGAATCTTTAAAAACGTTAATTTAAACACACAAAATATGATTCGTTACTTACCATAGCACCTCAATCCAAAAAAGAAATATCCATCAGAAGATTGATTTTATGTACGACTATTTTCTTCAAGAATGTATTCATCTGGAATCTTTAAAAACGTTAATTTAAACACACAAAATATGATTCGTTACTTACCATAGCACCTCAATCCAAAAAAGAAATATCCATCAGAAGATTGATTTTATGTACGACTATTTTCTTCAAGAATGTGTTCATCTGGAATCTTTAAAAACGTTAATTTAAACAAACAAAATATGATTCGTTACTTACCAAATAATAAAATGGGCTGATAGAACCAAACTGCTTAAGGGCACCTCTATCCAAAAAAAAATATCCATCAGAAGATTTATTTTAAGTACGACTATTTTCTTGAAGAATGTGTTCATCTGGAAATTTAAAACACAAAATATGATTCGTTACTTACCAAATAATAAAATGGACTGAAAGATCATCCTGCTTAATAGCACCTCAATCCAAAATAGAAATATCCATCAGAAGATTTATTTTAAGTACGACTATTTTCTTCAAGAATGTGTTCATCTGGAATCTTTAAAAACGTTAATTTAAACACACAAAATATGATTCCTTACTTACCAAATAATAAAATGGACTGATAGAACCAAAGTGCTTAATGGCACCATATATCCAAAAAAAAAAATATCCATCAGAAGATTTATTTTAAGTACGACTATTTTCTTGAAGAATGTGTTCATCTGGAAATTTAAAACACAAAATATGATTCGTTACTTACCAAATAATAAAATGGACTGAAAGATCATCCTGCTTAATAGCACCTCAATCCAAAATAGAAATATCCATCAGAAGATTTATTTTAGGTACGACTATTTTCTTCAAGAATGTGTTCATCTGGAATCTTTAAAAACGTTAATTTAAACAAACAAAATATGATTCGTTACTTACCAAATAATAAAATGGACTGAAAGAACCAAACTGCTTAATGGCACCATATATCCAAAAAAAAAATATCCACCAGAAGATTGATTTTAAGTACGACAATTTCCTTCAAGAATGTGTTCATCTGGAATCTTTAAAAACGTTAATTTAAACACACAAAATATGATTCCTTACTTACCAAATATCCATCAGAAGATTTATTTTAAGTACGACTCTTTTCTTGAAGAACATGTTCATCTGGAAATTTAAAACACAAAATATGATTCGTTACTAACCAAATAATAAAACGGACTGAAAGATCAACCTGCTTAATAGCACCTCAATCCAAAATAGAAATATCCATCAGAAGATTTATTTTAAGTACGACTATTTTCTTCAAGAATGTGTTCATCTGGAATCTTTAAAAATGTTAATTTAAACACACAAAATATGATTCGTTACATACCAAATAATAAAATTGACTGAAAGAGCAACCTGCTTAATAGCACCTCAATCCAAAAAAGAAATATCCATCAGAAGATTGATTTTATGTACGACTATTTTCTTCAAGAATGTATTCATCTGGAATCTTTAAAAACGTTAATTTAAACACACAAAATATGATTCGTTACTTACCAAATAATAAAATGGACTGAAAGATCATCCTGCTTAATAGCACCTCAATCCAAAATAGAAATATCCATCAGAAGATTTATTTTAGGTACGACTATTTTCTTCAAGAATGTGTTCATCTGGAATCTTTAAAAACGTTAATTTAAACAAACAAAATATGATTCGTTACTTACCAAATAATAAAATGGACTGAAGAAGATTTATTTTAAGTACGACTATTTTCTTGAAGAATGTGTTCATCTGGAAATTTAAAACACAAAATATGATTCGTTACTTACCAAATAATAAAATGGACTGAAAGAGCAACCTGCTTAATAGCACCTCAATCCAAAATAGAAATATCCATCAGAAGATTGATTTTAAGTACGACTATTTTCTTCAAGAATGTGTTCATCTGGAATCTTTAAAAACGTTAATTTAAACACACAAAATATGATTCTTTACTTACCAAATAATAAAATGGACTGATAGAACCAAACTGCTTAATGGCACCATATATCCAAAAAAAAAATATCCATCAGAAGATTTATTTTAAGTACGACTATTTTCTTGAAGAACATGTTCATCTGGAAATTTAAAACACAAAATATGATTCGTTACTTACCAAATAATAAAACGGACTGAAAGATCAACCTGCTTAATAGCACCTCAATCCAAAATAGAAATATCCATCAGAAGACTGATTTTATGTACGACTATTTTCTTCAAGAATGTGTTCATCTGGAATCTTTAAAAACGTTAATTTAAACACACAAAATATGATTCGTTACTTACCATAGCACCTCAATCCAAAAAAGAAATATCCATCAGAAGATTGATTTTAAGTACGACTATTTTCTTCAAGAATGTGTTCATCTGGAATCTTTAAAAACGTTAATTTAAACACACAAAATATGATTACTAACTTACCAAATAATAAAATGGACTGAAAGAACCAAACTGCTTAATGGCACCATATATCCAAAAAAAAAATATCCATCAGAAGATTTATTTTAAGTACGACTAGTTTCTTCACGAATGTGTTCATCTGGGATCTTAAAAAATGTTAATTTAAACACACAAAATATGATTCGTTACTTACCAAATAATAAAATGGACTGAAAGAGCAACCTGCTTAATAGCACCTCAATCCAAAATAGAAATATCCATCAGAAGATTGATTTTATGTACGACTATTTTCTTCAAGAATGTGTTCATCTGGAATCTTTAAAAACGTTAATTTAAACACACAAAATATGATTCGTTACTTACCATAGCACCTCAATCCAAAAAAGAAATATCCATCAGAAGATTGATTTTAAGTACGACTATTTTCTTCAAGAATGTGTTCATCTGGAATCTTTAAAAACGTTAATTTAAACACACAAAATATGATTCCTTACTTACCAAATAATACAATGGACTGATAGAACCAAACTGCTTAATGGCACCATATATCCAAAAAAATATCTATCAGAAGATTTCTTTTAAGTACGACTATTTTCTTGAAGAACATGTTCATCTGGAAATTTAAAACACAAAATATGATTCGTTACTTACCAAATAATAAAACGGACTGAAAGAGCAACCTGCTTAATAGCACCTCAATCCAAAATAGAAATATCCATCAGAAGATTTATTTTAAGTACGACTATTTTCTTCAAGAATGTGTTCATCTGGATTCTTTAAAAACGTTAATTTAAACACACAAAATATGATTCCTTACTTACCAAATAATAAAATGGACTGAAAGAACCAAACTGCTTAATGGCACCATATATCCAAAAAAAAAATATCCATCAGAAGATTTATTTTAAGTACGACTAGTTTCTTCAAGAATGTGTTCATCTGGGATCTTTAAAAATGTTAATTTAAACACACAAAATATGATTCGTTACATACCAAATAATAAAATTGACTGAAAGAGCAACCTGCTTAATAGCACCTCAATCCAAAAAAGAAATATCCATCAGAAGATTGATTTTATGTACGACTATTTTCTTCAAGAATGTATTCATCTGGAATCTTTAAAAACGTTAATTTAAACAAACAAAATATGATTCGCTACTTACCAAATAATAAAATGGACTGATAGAACCAAACTGCTTAATGACACCATATATCCAAAAAAAAATATCTATCAGAAGATTTCTTTTAAGTACGACTATTTTCTTGAAGAACATGTTCATCTGGAAATTTAAAACACAAAATATGATTCGTTACTTACCAAATAATAAAACGGACTGAAAGAGCAACCTGCTTAATAGCACCTCAATCCAAAATAGAAATATCCATCAGAAGATTTATTTTAAGTACGACTATTTTCTTCAAGAATGTGTTAATCTGGATTCTTTAAAAACGTTAATTTAAACACACAAAATATGATTCCTTACTTACCAAATAATAAAATGGACTGAAAGAACCAAACTGCTTAATGGCACCATATATCCAAAAAAAAAATATCCATCAGAAGATTTATTTTAAGTACGACTAGTTTCTTCAAGAATGTGTTCATCTGGGATCTTTAAAAATGTTAATTTAAACACACAAAATATGATTCGTTACATACCAAATAATAAAATTGACTGAAAGAGCAACCTGCTTAATAGCACCTCAATCCAAAAAAGAAATATCCATCAGAAGATTGATTTTATGTACGACTATTTTCTTCAAGAATGTATTCATCTGGAATCTTTAAAAACGTTAATTTAAACAAACAAAATATGATTCGCTACTTACCAAATAATAAAATGGACTGAAAGAACCAAACTGCTTATTGGCACCTCTATCCAAAAAAAAATATCCATCAGAAGATTTATTTTAAGTACGACTATTTTCTTGAAGAATGTGTTCATCTGGAAATTTAAAACACAAAATATGATTCGTTACTTACCAAGTAATAAAATGGACTGAAAGAGCAACCTGCTTAATAGCACCTCAATCCAAAATAGAAATATCCATCAGAAGATTGATTTTATGTACGACTATTTTCTTCAAGAATGTGTTCATCTGGAATCTTTAAAAACGTTAATTTAAACACACAAAATATGATTCGTTACTTACCATAGCACCTCAATCCAAAAAAGAAATATCCATCAGAAGATTGATTATAAGTACGACTATTTTCTTCAAGAATGTGTTCATCTGGAATCTTTAAAAACGTTAATTTAAACACACAAAATATGATTCCTTACTTACCAAATAATAAAATGGACTGAAAGAACCAAACTGCTTAATGGCACCATATATCCAAAAAAAAAATATCCATCAGAAGATTTATTTTAAGTACGACTAGTTTCTTCAAGAATGTGTTCATCTGGGATCTTTAAAAATGTTAATTTAAACACACAAAATATGATTCGTTACATACCAAATAATAAAATTGACTGAAAGAGCAACCTGCTTAATAGCACCTCAATCCAAAAAAGAAATATCCATCAGAAGATTGATTTTATGTACGACTATTTTCTTCAAGAATGTGTTCATCTGGAATCTTTAAAAACGTTAATTTAAACAAACAAAATATGATTCGTTACTTACCAAATAATAAAATGGACTGAAAGAACCAAACTGCTTAATGGCACCTCTATCCAAAAAAAAATATCCATCAGAAGATTTATTTTAAGTACGACTATTTTTTTGAAGAACGTGTTCATCTGGAAATTTAAGACACAAAATATGATTCGTTACTTACCAAATAATAAAATGGACTGAAAGAGCAACCTGCTTAATAGCACCTCAATCCAAAATAGAAATATCCATCAGAAGATTTATTTTAAGTACGACTATTTTCTTCAAGAATGTGTTCATCTGGAATCTTTAAAAATGTTAATTTAAACACACAAAATATGATTCGTTACATACCAAATAATAAAATTGACTGAAAGGGCAACCTGCTTAATAGCACCTCAATCCAAAAAAGAAATATCCATCAGAAGATTGATTTTATGTACGACTATTTTCTTCAAGAATGTATTCATCTGGAATCTTTAAAAACGTTAATTTAAACACACAAAATATGATTCGTTACTTACCATAGCACCTCAATCCAAAAAAGAAATATCCATCAGAAGATTGATTTTATGTACGACTATTTTCTTGAAGAATGTGTTCATCTGGAAATTTAAACCACAAAATATGATTCGTTACTTACCAAATAATAAAAGGACTGAAAGAGCAACCTGCTTAATAGCACCTCAATCCAAAATAGAAATATCCATCAGAAGACTGATTTTATGTACGACTATTTTCTTCAAGAATGTGTTCATCTGGAATCTTTAAAAACGTTAATTTAAACACACAAAATATGATTGCTTACTTACCAAATAATAAAATGGACTGAAAGAACCAAACTGCTTAATGGCACCTCTATCCAAAAAAAAATATCCATAAGAAGATTTATTTTAAGTACGACTATTTTCTTGAAGAATGTGTTCATCTGGAAATTTAAAACACAAAATATGATTCGTTACTTACCAAATAATAAAATGGACTGAAAGAGCAACCTGCTTAATAGCACCTCAATCCAAAATAGAAATATCCATCAGAAGATTGATTTTATGTACGACTATTTTCTTCAAGAATGTGTTCATCTGGAATCTTTAAAAACGTTAATTTAAACACACAAAATATGATTCCTTACTTACCAAATAATAAAATGGACTGATAGAACCAAACTGCTTAATGGCACCATATATCCAAAAAAAATATATCCATCAGAAGATTTATTTTAAGTACGACTATTTTCTTGAAGAACATGTTCATCTGGAAATTTAAAACACAAAATATGATTCGTTACTTACCAAATAATAAAACGGACTGAAAGATCAACCTGCTTAATAGCACCTTAATCCAAAATAGAAATATCCATCAGAAGACTGATTTTATGTACGACTATTTTCTTCAAGAATGTGTTCATCTGGAATCTTTAAAAACGTTAATTTAAACACACAAAATATGATTCGTTACTTACCATAGCACCTCAATCCAAAAAAGAAATATCCATCAGAAGATTGATTTTAAGTACGACTATTTTCTTCAAGAATGTGTTCATCTGGAATCTTTCAAAACGTTAATTTAAACACACAAAATATGATTGCTTACTTACCAAATAATAAAATGGACTGAAAGAACCAAACTGCTTAATGGCACCATATATCCAAAAAAAAAATATCCATCAGAAGATTTATTTTAAGTACGACTAGTTTCTTCACGAATGTGTTCATCTGGGATCTTAAAAAATGTTAATTTAAACACACAAAATATGATTCGTTACATACCAAATAATAAAATTGACTGAAAGAGCAACCTGCTTAATAGCACCTCAATCCAAAAAAGAAATATCCATCAGAAGATTGATTTTATGTACGACTATTTTCTTCAAGAATGTGTTCTTTTGGAATCTTTAAAAACGTTAATTTAAACACACAAAATATGATTCCTTACTTACCAAATAATAAAGTGGACTGAAAGAACCAAACTGCTTAATGGCACCATATATCCAAAAAAAAATATCCATCAGAAGATTTATTTTAAGTACGACTAGTTTCTTCAAGAATGTGTTCATCTGGGATCTTTAAAAATGTTAATTTAAACACACAAAATATGATTCGTTACATACCAAATAATAAAATTGACTGAAAGAGCAACCTGCTTAATAGCACCCAATCCAAAAAAGAAATATCCATCAGAAGATTGATTTTATGTACGACTATTTTCTTCAAGAATGTATTCATCTGGAATCTTTAAAAACGTTAATTTAAACACACAAAATATGATTCGTTACTTACCATAGCACCTCAATCCAAAAAAGAAATATCCATCAGAAGATTGATTTTATGTACGACTATTTTCTTCAAGAATGTGTTCATCTGGAATCTTTAAAGACGTTAATTTAAACAAACAAAATATGATTCGTTACTTACCAAATAATAAAATGGACTGAAAGAACCAAACTGCTTAATGGCACCTCTATCCAAAAAAAAATATCCATCAGAAGATTTATTTTAAGTACGACTATTTAATTGAAGAACGTGTTCATCTGGAAATTTAAGACACAAAATATGATTCGTTACTTACCAAATAATAAAATGGACTGAAAGAGCAACCTGCTTAATAGCACCTCAATCCAAAATACAAATATCCATCAGAAGATTTATTTTAAGTACGACTATTTTCTTCAAGAATGTGTTCATCTGGAAATTTAAAACACAAAATATGATTCGTTTTTTACCAAATAATAAAATTGACTGAAAGAGCAACCTGCCTAATAGCACCTCAATCCAAAAAAGAAATATCCATCAGAAGATTTATTTTAAGTACGACTATTTTCTTCAAGAATGTGTTCATCTGGAATCTTTAAAAACGTTAATTTAAACAAACAAAATATGATTCGTTACTTACCAAATAATAAAATGGACTGAAAGAACCAAACTGCTTAAGGGCACCTCTATCCAAAAAAAAATATCCATCAGAAGATTTATTTTAAGTACGACTATTGTCTTGAAGAATGTGTTCATCTGGAAATTTAAAACACAAAATATGATTCGTTACTTACCAAATAATAAAATGGACTGAAAGATCATCCTGCTTAATAGCACCTCAATCCAAAATAGAAATATCCATCAGAAGATTTATTTTAAGTACGACTATTTTCTTCAAGAATGTGTTCATCTGGAATCTTTAAAAACGTTAATTTAAACACACAAAATATGACTCGTTACTTACCATAGCACCTCAATCCAAAAAAGAAATATCCATCAGAAGATTTATTTTAAGTACGACTATTTTCTTCAAGAATGTGTTCATCTGGAATCTTTAAAAATGTTAATTTAAACACACAAAATATGATTAGTTACATACCAAATAATAAAATTGACTGAAAGAGCAACCTGCTTAATAGCACCTCAATCCAAAAAAGAAATAGCCATCAGAAGATTGATTTTATGTACGACTATTTTCTTCAAGAATGTATTCATCTGGAATCTTTAAAAACGTTAATTTAAAAACACAAAATATGATTCGTTACTTACCATAGCACCTCAATCCAAAAAAGAAATATCCATCAGAAGATTGATTTTATGTACGACTATTTTCTTCAAGAATGTGTTCATCTGGAATCTTTAAAAACGTTAATTTAAACAAACAAAATATGATTCGTTACTTACCAAATAATAAAATGGACTGATAGAACCAAACTGCTTAATGGCACCATATATCCAAAAAAAAAAAATATCCATCAGAAGATTTATTTTAAGTACGACTATTTTCTTGAAGAACATGTTCATCTGGAAATTTAAAACACAAAATATGATTCGTTACTTACCAAATAATAAAACGGACTGAAAGATCAACCTGCTTAATAGCACCTCAATCCAAAATAGAAATATCCATCAGAAGATTTATTTTAAGTACGACTATTTTCTTCAAGAATGTGTTCATCTGGAATCTTTAAAAACGTTAATTTAAACACACAAAATATGATTGCTTACTTACCAAATAATAAAACGGACTGAAAGAGCAACCTGCTTAATAGCACCTCAATCCAAAATAGAAATATCCATCAGAAGATTTATTTCAAGTACGACTATTTTCTTCAAGAATGTGTTCATCTGGAATCTTTAAAAACGTTAATTTAAACACACAAAATATGATTCCTTACTTACCAAATAATAAAATGGACTGAAAGAACCAAACTGCTTAATGGCACCATATATCCATAAAAAAAATATCCATCAGAAGATTTATTTTAAGTACGACTAGTTTCTTCAAGAATGTGTTCATCTGGGATCTCTAAAAATGTTAATTTAAACAAACAAAATATGATTCGTTACATACCAAATAATAAAATTGACTGAAAGAGCAACCTGCTTAATAGCACCTCAATCCAAAATAGAAATATCCATCAGAAGATTTATTTTAAGTACGACTATTTTCTTCAAGAATGTGTTCATCTGGAATCTTTAAAAATGTTAATTTAAACACACAAAATATGATTCGTTACATACCAAATAATAAAATTGACTGAAAGAGCAACCTGCTTAATAACACCTCAATCCAAAAAAGAAATATCCATCAGAAGATTGATTTTATGTACGACTATTTTCTTCAAGAATGTATTCATCTGGAATCTTTAAAAACGTTAATTTAAACACACAAAATATGATTCGTTACTTACCATAGCACCTCAATCCAAAAAGAAATATCCATCAGAAGATTGATTTTATGTACGACTATTTTCTTCAAGAATGTGTTCATCTGGAATCTTTAAAAACGATAATTTAAACAAACAAAATATGATTCGTTACTTACCAAATAATAAAATGGACTGATAGAACCAAACTGCTTAATGGCACCTCTATCCAATAAAAAATATCCATCAGAAGATTTATTTTAAGTACGACTATTTTCTTGAAGAATGTGTTCATCTGGAAATTTAAAACACAAAATATGATTCGTTACTTACCAAATAATAAAATGGACTGAAAGAGCAACCTGCTTAATAGCACCTCATTCCAAAATAGAAATATCCATCAGAAGATTGATTTTAAGTACGACTATTTTCTTCAAGAATGTGTTCGTCTGGAATCTTTAAAAACGTTAATTTAAACACGCAAAATATGATTCCTTACTTACCAAATAATAAAATGGACTGATAGAACCAAACTGCTTAATGGCACCATATATCCAAAAAAAAATATCCATCAAAAGATTTATTTTAAGTACGACTATTTTCTTGAAGAACATGTTCATCTGGAAATTTAAAACACAAAATATGATTCGTTACTTACCAAATAATAAAACGGCTTTCAACCTGCTTAATAGCACCTCAATCCAAAATAGAAATATCCATCAGAAGACTGATTTTATGTACGACTATTTTCTTCAAGAATGTGTTCATCTGGAATCTTTAAAAACGTTAATTTAAACACACAAAATATGATTCGTTACTTACCATAGCACCTCAATCCAAAAAAGAAATATCCATCAGAAGATTGATTTTAAGTACGACTATTTTCTTCAAGAATGTGTTCATCTGGAATCTTTAAAAACGTTAATTTAAACACACAAAATATGATTGCTTACTTACCAAATAATAAAATGGACTGAAAGAACCAAACTGCTTAATGGCACCATATATCCAAAAAAAAAATATCCATCAGAAGATTTATTTTAAGTACGACTAGTTTCTTCACGAATGTGTTCATCTGGGATCTTTAAAAATGTTAATTTAAACACACAAAATATGATTCGTTACATACCAAATAATAAAATTGACTGAAAGAGCAACCTGCTTAATAGCACCTCAATCCAAAAAAGAAATAACCATCAGAAGATTGATTTTATGTACGACTATTTTCTTCAAGAATGTATTCATCTGGAATCTTTAAAAACGTTAATTTAAACACACAAAATACGATTCGTTACTTACCATAGCACCTCAATCCAAAAAAGAAATATCCATCAGAAGATTGATTTTATGTACGACTATTTTCTTCAAGAATGTGTTCATCTGGAATCTTTAAAAACGTTAATTTAAACAAACAAAATATGATTCGTTACTTACCAAATAATAAAATGGACTGAAAGAACCAAACTGCTTAATGGCACCTCTATCAAAAAAAATATCCATCAGAAGATTTATTTTAAGTACGACTATTTTCTTGAAGAATGTGTTCATCTGGAAATTTAAAACACAAAATATGATTCGTTACTTACCAAATAATAAAATGGACTGAAAGAGCAACCTGCTTAATAGCACCTCAATCCAAAATAGAAATATCCATCAGAAGATTGATTTTATGTACGACTATTTTCTTCAAGAATGTGTTCATCTGGAATCTTTAAAAACGTTAATTTAAACACACAAAATATGATTCGTTACTTACCATAGCACCTCAATCCAAAAAAGAAATATCCATCAGAAGATTGATTTTAAGTACGACTATTTTCTTCAAGAATGTGTTCATCTGGAATCTTTAAAAACGTTAATTTAAACACACAAAATATGATTCCTTACTTACCAAATAATAAAATGGACTGATAGAACCAAACTGCTTAATGGCACCATATATCCAAAAAAAAATATCCATCAGAAGATTTATTTTAAGTACGACTATTTTCTTGAAGAACATGTTCATCTGGATATTTAAAACACAAAATATGATTCGTTACTTACCAAATAATAAAACGGACTGAAAGAGCAACCTGCTTAATAGCACCTCAATCCAAAATAGAAATATCCATCAGAAGATTTATTTTAAGTACGACTATTTTCTTCAGGAATGTGTTCATCAGGAATCTTTAAAAACGTTAATTTAAACACACAAAATATGATTCGTTACTTACCATAGCACCTCAATCCAAAAAAGAAATATCCATCAGAAGATTGATTTTAAGTACGACTATTTTCTTCAAGAATGTGTTCATCTGGAATCTTTAAAAACGTTAATTTAAACACACAAAATATGATTCCTTACTTACCAAATAATAAAATGGACTGATAGAACCAAACTGCTTAATGGCACCATATATCTAAAAAAAAATATCTATCAGAAGATTTATTTTAAGTACGACTATTTTCTTGAAGAACATGTTCATCTGGAAATTTAAAACACAAAATATGATTCGTTACTTACCAAATAATAAAACGGACTGAAAGAGCAACCTGCTTAATAGCACCTCAATCCAAAATAGAAATATCCATCAGAAGATTTATTTTAAGTACGACTATTTTCTTCAAGAATGTGTTCATCTGGAATCTTTAAAAACGTTAATTTAAACACACAAAATATGATTCCTTACTTACCAAATAATAAAATGGACTGAAAGAACCAAACTGCTTAATGGCACCATATATCCAAAAAAAAATATCCATCAGAAGATTGATTTTATGTACGACTATTTTCTTCAAGAATGTGTTCATCAGGAATCTTTAAAAACGTTAATTTAAACACACAAAATATGATTCGTTACATACCAAATAATAAAATTGACTGAAAGAGCAACCTGCTTAATAGCACCTCAATCCAAAAAAGAAATAACCATCAGAAGATTGATTTTATGTACGACTATTTTCTTCAAGAATGTATTCATCTGGAATCTTTAAAAACGTTAATTTAAACACACAAAATATGATTCGTTACTTACCATAGCACCTCAATCCAAAAAAAAAAAATATCCATCAGAAGATTGATTTTATGTACGACTATTTTCTTCAAGAATGTGTTCATCTGGAATCTTTAAAAACGTTAATTTAAACAAACGAAATATGATTCGTTACTTACCAAATAATAAAATGGACTGAAAGAACCAAACTGCTTAATGGCACCTCTATCCAAAAAAAAATATCCATCAGAAGATTTATTTTAAGTACGACTATTTTCTTGAAGAACGTGTTCATCTGGAAATTTAAGACACAAAATATGATTCGTTACTTACCAAATAATAAAATGGACTGAAAGAGCAACCTGCTTAATAGCACCTCAATCCAAAATAGAAATATCCATCAGAAGATTTATTTTAAGTACGACTATTTTCTTCAAGAATGTGTTCATCTTTAAATTTAAAACACAAAATATGATTCGTTTTTTACCAAATAATAAAATGGACTGAAAAAGCAACCTGCCTAATAGCACCTCAATCCAAAAAAGAAATATCCATCAGAAGATTTATTTTAAGTACGACTATTTTCTTGAAGAACATGTTCATCTGGAAATTTAAAACACAAAATATGATTCGTTACTTACCAAATAATAAAATGGACTGAAAGAGCAACCTGCTTAATAGCACCTCAATCCAAAATAGAAATATCCATCAGAAGATTTATTTTAAGTACGACTATTTTCTTCAAGAATGTGTTCATCTGGAATCTTTAAAAATGTTAATTTAAACAAACAAAATATGATTCGTTACATACCAAATAATAAAATTGACTGAAAGAGCAACCTGCTTAATAGCACCTCAATCCAAAAAAGAAATATCCATCAGAAGATTGATTTTATGTACGACTATTTTCTTCAAGAATGTATTCATCTGGAATCTTTAAAAACGTTAATTTAAACACACAAAATATGATTCGTTACATACCAAATAATAAAATTGACTGAAAGAGCAACCTGCTTAATAGCACCTCAATCCAAAAAAGAAATATCCATCAGAAGATTGATTTTATGTACGACTATTTTCTTCAAGAATGTGTTCATCTGGAATCTTTAAAAACGATAATTTAAACAAACAAAATATGATTCGTTACTTACCAAATAATAAAATGGACTGATAGAACCAAACTGCTTAAGGGCACCTCTATCCAAAAAAAAATATCCATCAGAAGATTTATTTTAAGTACGACTATTTTCTTGAAGAATGTGTTCATCTGGAAATTTAAAACACAAAATATGATTCGTTACTTACCAAATAATAAAATGGACTGAAAGAGCAACCTGCTTAATAGCACCTCAATCCAAAATAGAAATATCCATCAGAAGACTGATTTTATGTACGACTATTTTCTTCAAGAATGTGTTCATCTGGAATCTTTAAAAACGTTAATTTAAACACACAAAATATGATTCGTTACTTACCATAGCACCTCAATCCAAAAAAGAAATATCCATCAGAAGATTTATTTTAAGTACGACTATTTTCTTCAAGAATGTGTTCATCTGGAATCTTTAAAAACGTTAATTTAAACACACAAGATATGATTCCTTACTTACCAAATAATAAAATGGACTGAAAGAACCAAACTGCTTAATGGCACCATATATCCAAAAAAAAATATCCATCAGAAGATTTATTTTAAGTACGACTAGTTTCTTCAAGAATGTGTTCATCTGGGATCTTTAAAAATGTTAATTTAAACACAAAAAATATGATTCGTTACATACCAAATAATAAAATTGACTGAAAGAGCAACCTGCTTAATAGCACCCAATCCAAAAAAGAAATATCCATCAGAAGATTGATTTTATGTACGACTATTTTCTTCAAGAATGTATTCATCTGGAATCTTTAAAAACGTTAATTTAAACACACAAAATATGATTCGTTACTTACCATAGCACCTCAATCCAAAAAAAAAAATATCCATCAGAAGATTGATTTTATGTACGACTATTTTCTTCAAGAATGTGTTCATCTGGAATCTTTAAAAACGTTAATTTAAACAAACGAAATATGATTCGTTACTTACCAAATAATAAAATGGACTGAAAGAACCAAACTGCTTAATGGCACCTCTATCCAAAAAAAAATATCCATCAGAAGATTTATTTTAAGTACGACTATTTTCTTGAAGAACGTGTTCATCTGGAAATTTAAGACACAAAATATGATTCGTTACTTACCAAATAATAAAATGGACTGAAAGAGCAACCTGCTTAATAGCACCTCAATCCAAAATAGAAATATCCATCAGAAGATTTATTTTAAGTACGACTATTTTCTTCAAGAATGTGTTCATCTTTAAATTTAAAACACAAAATATGATTCGTTTTTTACCAAATAATAAAATGGACTGAAAAAGCAACCTGCCTAATAGCACCTCAATCCAAAAAAGAAATATCCATCAGAAGATTTATTTTAAGTACGACTATTTTCTTGAAGAACATGTTCATCTGGAAATTTAAAACACAAAATATGATTCGTTACTTACCAAATAATAAAATGGACTGAAAGAGCAACCTGCTTAATAGCACCTCAATCCAAAATAGAAATATCCATCAGAAGATTTATTTTAAGTACGACTATTTTCTTCAAGAATGTGTTCATCTGGAATCTTTAAAAATGTTAATTTAAACAAACAAAATATGATTCGTTACATACCAAATAATAAAATTGACTGAAAGAGCAACCTGCTTAATAGCACCTCAATCCAAAAAAGAAATATCCATCAGAAGATTGATTTTATGTACGACTATTTTCTTCAAGAATGTGTTCATCTGGAATCTTTAAAAACGATAATTTAAACAAACAAAATATGATTCGTTACTTACCAAATAATAAAATGGACTGATAGAACCAAACTGCTTAAGGGCACCTCTATCCAAAAAAAAATATCCATCAGAAGATTTATTTTAAGTACGACTATTTTCTTGAAGAATGTGTTCATCTGGAAATTTAAAACACAAAATATGATTCGTTACTTACCAAATAATAAAATGGACTGAAAGAGCAACCTGCTTAATAGCACCTCAATCCAAAATAGAAATATCCATCAGAAGACTGATTTTATGTACGACTATTTTCTTCAAGAATGTGTTCATCTGGAATCTTTAAAAACGTTAATTTAAACACACAAAATATGATTCGTTACTTACCATAGCACCTCAATCCAAAAAAGAAATATCCATCAGAAGATTTATTTTAAGTACGACTATTTTCTTCAAGAATGTGTTCATCTGGAATCTTTAAAAACGTTAATTTAAACACACAAGATATGATTCCTTACTTACCAAATAATAAAATGGACTGATAGAACCAAACTGCTTAATGGCACCATATATCCAAAAAAAAAATATCCATCAGAAGATTTATTTTAAGTACGACTATTTTCTTGAAGAACATGTTCATCTGGAAATTTAAAACACAAAATATGATTCGTTACTTACCAAATAATAAAACGGACTGAAAGATCAACCTGCTTAATAGCACCTCAATCCAAAATAGAAATATCCATCAGAAGATTTATTTTAAGTACGACTATTTTCTTCAAGAATGTGTTCATCTGGAATCTTTAAAAACGTTAATTTAAACACACAAAATATGATTGCTTACTTACCAAATAATAAAATGGACTGAAAGAACCAAACTGCTTAATGGCACCATATATCCAAAAAAAAAATATCCATCAGAAGATTTATTTTAAGTACGACTAGTTTCTTCACGAATGTGTTCATCTGGGATCTTTAAAAATGTTAATTTAAACACACAAAATATGATTCGTTACATACCAAATAATAAAATTGACTGAAAGAGCAACCTGCTTAATAGCACCTCAATCCAAAAAAAAAATATCCATCAGAAGATTGATTTTATGTACGACTATTTTCTTCAAGAATGTATTCATCTGGAATCTTTAAAAACGTTAATTTAAACACACAAAATATGATTCGTTACATACCAAATAATAAAATTGACTGAAAGAGCAACCTGCTTAATAGCACCTCAATCCAAAAAAGAAATATCCATCAGAATATTGATTTTATGTACGACTATTTTCTTCAAGAATGTGTTCATCAGGAATCTTTAAAAACGTTAATTTAAACAAACAAAATATGATTCGTTACTTACCAAATAATAAAATGGACTGAAAGAACCAAACTGCTTAATGGCACCTCTATCCAAAAAAAATATCCATCAGAAGATTTATTTTAAGTACGACTATTTTCTTGAAGAATGTGTTCATCTGGAATCTTTAAAAACGTTAATTTAAACACACAAAATATGATTCGTTATTTGCCATAGCACCTCAATCCAAAAAAGAAATATCCATCAGAAGATTGATTTTAAGTACGACTATTTTCTTCAAAAATGTGTTCATCTGGAATCTTTAAAAACGTTAATTTAAACAAACAAAATATGATTTGTTACTTACCAAATAATAAAATGGACTGAAAGAGCAAACTGCTTAATAGCACCTCAATCCAAAATAGAAATATCCATCAGAAGATTTATTTTAAGTACGACTATTTTCTTAAAGAACGTGTTCATCTGGAAATTTAAGACTCTAAATATGATTCGTTACTTACCAAATAATAAAATGGACT
Organism: Stenus bimaculatus; assembly: GCA_963971135.1. NCBI lineage: Eukaryota > Metazoa > Arthropoda > Insecta > Coleoptera > Staphylinidae > Stenus > Stenus bimaculatus. The sequence goes on from OZ020183.1 coordinate 15,523,337, forward strand.
GAAAGAGCAACCTGCTTAATAGCACCTCAATCCAAAATAGAAATATCCATCAGAAGATTTATTTTAAGTACGACTATTTTCTTCAACAATGTGTTCATCTGGAATCTTTAAAAACGTTAATTTAAACACACAAAATATGATTTGTTACTTACCATAGCACCTCAATCCAAAAAAGAAATAACCATCAGAAGATTGATTTTATGTACGACTATTTTCTTCAAGAATGTGTTCATCTGGAATCTTTAAAAACGTTAATTTAAACACACAAAATATGATTCGTTACTTACCATAGCACCTCAATCCAAAAAAGAAATATCCATCAGAAGATTGATTTTATGTACGACTATTTTCTTCAAGAATGTATTCATCTGGAATCTTTAAAAACGTTAATTTAAACACACAAAATATGATTCGTTACTTACCATAGCACCTCAATCCAAAAAAAAAAATATCCATCAGAAGATAGATTTTATGTACGACTATTTTCTTCAAGAATGTGTTCATCTGGAATCTATAAAAACGTTAATTTAAACAAACAAAATATGATTCGTTACTTACCAAATAATAAAATGGACTGAAAGAACCAAACTGCTTAATGGCACCTCTATCCAAAAAAAAATATCCATCAGAAGATTTATTTTAAGTACGACTATTTTCTTGAAGAACGTGTTCATCTGGAAATTTAAGACACAAAATATGATTCGTTACTTACCAAATAATAAAATGGACTGAAAGAGCAACCTGCTTAATAGCACCTCAATCCAAAATAGAAATATCCATCAGAAGATTTATTTTAAGTACGACTATTTTCTTCAAGAATGTGTTCATCTTTAAATTTAAAACACAAAATATGATTCGTTTTTTACCAAATAACAAAATGGACTGAAAAAGCAACCTGCCTAATAGCACCTCAATCCAAAAAAGAAATATCCATCAGAAGATTTATTTTAAGTACGACTATTTTCTTGAAGAACATGTTCATCTGGAAATTTAAAACACAAAATAAGATTCGTTACTTACCAAATAATAAAATGGACTGAAAGAGCAACCTGCTTAATAGCACCTCAATCCAAAATAGATATATCCATCAGAAGATTTATTTTAAGTACGACTATTTTCTTCAAGAATGTGTTCATCTGGAATCTTTAAAAATGTTAATTTAAACAAACAAAATATGATTCGTTACATACCAAATAATAAAATTGACTGAAAGAGCAACCTGCTTAATAGCACCTCAATCCAAAAAAGAAATATCCATCAGAAGATTGATTTTAAGTACGACTATTTTCTTCAAGAATGTGTTCATCTGGAATCTTTAAAAACGTTAATTTAAACACACAAAATATGATTGCTTACTTACCAAATAATAAAATGGACTGAAAGAACCAAACTGCTTAATGGCACCATATATCCAAAAAAAAAATATCCATCAGAAGATTTATTTTAAGTACGACTAGTTTCTTCACGAATGTGTTCATCTGGGATCTTTAAAAATGTTAATTTAAACACACAAAATATGATTCGTTACATACCAAATAATAAAATTGACTGAAAGAGCAACCTGCTTAATAGCACCTCAATCCAAAAAAGAAATAACCATCAGAAGATTGATTTTATGTACGACTATTTTCTTCAAGAATGTATTCATCTGGAATCTTTAAAAACGTTAATTTAAACACACAAAATACGATTCGTTACTTACCATAGCACCTCAATCCAAAAAAGAAATATCCATCAGAAGATTGATTTTATGTACGACTATTTTCTTCAAGAATGTGTTCATCTGGAATCTTTAAAAACGTTAATTTAAACAAACAAAATATGATTCGTTACTTACCAAATAATAAAATGGACTGAAAGAACCAAACTGCTTAATGGCACCTCTATCAAAAAAAATATCCATCAGAAGATTTATTTTAAGTACGACTATTTTCTTGAAGAACATGTTCATCTGGAAATTTAAAACACAAAATATGATTCGTTACTTACCAAATAATAAAACGGACTGAAAGAGCAACCTGCTTAATAGCACCTCAATCCAAAATAGAAATATCCATCAGAAGATTTATTTTAAGTACGACTATTTTCTTCAGGAATGTGTTCATCTGGAATCTTTAAAAACGTTAATTTAAACATACAAAATATGATTCGTTACTTACCATAGCACCTCAATCCAAAAAAGAAATATCCATCAGAAGATTGATTTTAAGTACGACTATTTTCTTCAAGAATGTGTTCATCTGGAATCTTTAAAAACGTTAATTTAAACACACAAAATATGATTCCTTACTTACCAAATAATAAAATGGACTGATAGAACCAAACTGCTTAATGGCACCATATATCTAAAAAAAAATATCTATCAGAAGATTTATTTTAAGTACGACTATTTTCTTGAAGAACATGTTCATCTGGAAATTTAAAACACAAAATATGATTCGTTACTTACCAAATAATAAAACGGACTGAAAGAGCAACCTGCTTAATAGCACCTCAATCCAAAATAGAAATATCCATCAGAAGATTTATTTTAAGTACGACTATTTTCTTCAAGAATGTGTTCATCTGGAATCTTTAAAAACGTTAATTTAAACACACAAAATATGATTCGTTACTTACCATAGCACCTCAATCCAAAAAAGAAATATCCATCAGAAGATTGATTTTATGTACGACTATTTTCTTCAAGAATGTATTCATCTGGAATCTTTAAAAACGTTAATTTAAACACACAAAATATGATTCGTTACTTACCATAGCACCTCAATCCAAAAAAAAAAATATCCATCAGAAGATAGATTTTATGTACGACTATTTTCTTCAAGAATGTGTTCATCTGGAATCTATAAAAACGTTAATTTAAACAAACAAAATATGATTCGTTACTTACCAAATAATAAAATGGACTGAAAGAACCAAACTGCTTAATGGCACCTCTATCCAAAAAAAAATATCCATCAGAAGATTTATTTTAAGTACGACTATTTTCTTGAAGAACGTGTTCATCTGGAAATTTAAGACACAAAATATGATTCGTTACTTACCAAATAATAAAATGGACTGAAAGAGCAACCTGCTTAATAGCACCTCAATCCAAAATAGAAATATCCATCAGAAGATTTATTTTAAGTACGACTATTTTCTTCAAGAATGTGTTCATCTTTAAATTTAAAACACAAAATATGATTCGTTTTTTACCAAATAACAAAATGGACTGAAAAAGCAACCTGCCTAATAGCACCTCAATCCAAAAAAGAAATATCCATCAGAAGATTTATTTTAAGTACGACTATTTTCTTGAAGAACATGTTCATCTGGAAATTTAAAACACAAAATATGATTCGTTACTTACCAAATAATAAAATGGACTGAAAGAGCAACCTGCTTAATAGCACCTCAATCCAAAATAGAAATATCCATCAGAAGATTTATTTTAAGTACGACTATTTTCTTCAAGAATGTGTTCATCTGGAATCTTTAAAAATGTTAATTTAAACAAACAAAATATGATTCGTTACATACCAAATAATAAAATTGACTGAAAGAGCAACCTGCTTAATAGCACCTCAATCCAAAAAAGAAATATCCATCAGAAGATTGATTTTATGTACGACTATTTTCTTCAAGAATGTGTTCATCTGGAATCTTTAAAAACGATAATTTAAACAAACAAAATATGATTCGTTACTTACCAAATAATAAAATGGACTGATAGAACCAAACTGCTTAAGGGCACCTATATCCAAAAAAAAATATCCATCAGAAGATTTATTTTAAGTACGACTATTTTCTTGAAGAATGTGTTCATCTGGAAATTTAAAACACAAAATATGATTCGTTACTTACCAAATAATAAAATGGACTGAAAGAGCAACCTGCTTAATAGCACCTCAATCCAAAATAGAAATATCCATCAGAAGACTGATTTTATGTACGACTATTTTCTTCAAGAATGTGTTCATCTGGAATCTTTAAAAACGTTAATTTAAACACACAAAATATGATTCGTTACTTACCATAGCACCTCAATCCAAAAAAGAAATATCCATCAGAAGATTTATTTTAAGTACGACTATTTTCTTCAAGAATGTGTTCATCTGGAATCTTTAAAAACGTTAATTTAAACACACAAGATATGATTCCTTACTTACCAAATAATAAAATGGACTGATAGAACCAAACTGCTTAATGGCACCATATATCCAAAAAAAAATATCCATCAGAAGATTTATTTTAAGTACGACTATTTTCTTGAAGAACATGTTCATCTGGAAATTTAAAACACAAAATATGATTCGTTACTTACCAAATAATAAAACGGACTGAAAGATCAACCTGCTTAATAGCACCTCAATCCAAAATAGAAATATCCATCAGAAGATTTATTTTAAGTACGACTATTTTCTTCAAGAATGTGTTCATCTGGAATCTTTAAAAACGTTAATTTAAACACACAAAATATGATTGCTTACTTACCAAATAATAAAATGGACTGAAAGAACCAAACTGCTTAATGGCACCATATATCCAAAAAAAAAATATCCATCAGAAGATTTATTTTAAGTACGACTAGTTTCTTCACGAATGTGTTCATCTGGGATCTTTAAAAATGTTAATTTAAACACACAAAATATGATTCGTTACATACCAAATAATAAAATTGACTGAAAGAGCAACCTGCTTAATAGCACCTCAATCCAAAAAAGAAATATCCATCAGAAGATTGATTTTATGTACGACTATTTTCTTCAAGAATGTATTCATCTGGAATCTTTAAAAACGTTAATTTAAACACACAAAATATGATTCGTTACATACCAAATAATAAAATTGACTGAAAGAGCAACCTGCTTAATAGCACCTCAATCCAAAAAAGAAATATCCATCAGAATATTGATTTTATGTACGACTATTTTCTTCAAGAATGTGTTCATCTGGAATCTTTAAAAACGTTAATTTAAACAAACAAAATATGATTCGTTACTTACCAAATAATAAAATGGACTGAAAGAACCAAACTGCTTAATGGCACCTCTATCCAAAAAAAATATCCATCAGAAGATTTATTTTAAGTACGACTATTTTCTTGAAGAATGTGTTCATCTGGAATCTTTAAAAACGTTAATTTAAACACACAAAATATGATTCGTTATTTGCCATAGCACCTCAATCCAAAAAAGAAATATCCATCAGAAGATTGATTTTAAGTACGACTATTTTCTTCAAAAATGTGTTCATCTGGAATCTTTAAAAACGTTAATTTAAACAAACAAAATATGATTTGTTACTTACCAAATAATAAAATGGACTGAAAGAGCAAACTGCTTAATAGCACCTCAATCCAAAATAGAAATATCCATCAGAAGATTTATTTTAAGTACGACTATTTTCTTAAAGAACGTGTTCATCTGGAAATTTAAGACTCTAAATATGATTCGTTACTTACCAAATAATAAAATGGACTGAAAGAGCAACCTGCTTAATAGCACCTCAATCCAAAATAGAAATATCCATCAGAAGATTTATTTTAAGTACGACTATTTTCTTCAACAATGTGTTCATCTGGAATCTTTAAAAACGTTAATTTAAACACACAAAATATGATTCGTTACTTACCATAGCACCTCAATCCAAAAAAGAAATAACCATCAGAAGATTGATTTTATGTACGACTATTTTCTTCAAGAATGTGTTCATCTGGAATCTTTAAAAACGTTAATTTAAACACACAAAATATGATTCGTTACTTACCATAGCACCTCAATCCAAAAAAGAAATATCCATCACAAGATTGATTTTAAGTACGACTATTTTCTTCAAAAATGTGTTCATCTGGAATCTTTAAAAACGTTAATTTAAACAAACAAAATATGATTTGTTACTTACCAAATAATAAAATGGACTGAAAGAGCAAACTGCCTAATAGCACCTCAATCCAAAAGAGAAATATCCATCAGAAGATTTATTTTAAGTACGACTATTTTCTTCAAGAATGTGTTCATCTGGAATCTATAAAAACGTTAATTTAGACACACAAAATATGATTCGTTCCTTACCAAATAATAAAATGGACTGAAAGAGCAACCTGCTTAATAGCACCTCAATCCAAAATAGAAATATCCATCAGAAGATTGATTTTATGTACGACTATTATTTTCAAGAATGTGTTCATCTGGAATCTTTAAAAACGTTAATTTAAACACACAAAATATGATTCGTTACATACCAAATAATAAAATTGACTGAAAGGGCAACCTGCTTAATAGCACCTCAATCCAAAAAAGAAATATCCATCAGAAGATTGATTTTATGTACGACTATTTTCTTCAAGAATGTGTTCATCTGGAATCTTTAAAAATGTTAATTTAAACACACAAAATATGATTCGTTACATACCAAATAATAAAATTGACTGAAAGGGCAACCTGCTTAATAGCACCTCAATCCAAAAAAGAAATATCCATCAGAAGATTGATTTTATGTACGACTATTTTCTTCAAGAATGTGTTCATCTGGAATCTTTAAAAACGTTAATTTAAACAAACAAAATATGATTCGTTACTTACCAAATAATAAAATGGACTGAAAGAGCAACCTGCTTAATAGCACCTCAATCCAAAATAGAAATATCCATCAGAAGATTGATTTTATGTACGACTATTATTTTCAAGAATGTGTTCATCTGGAATCTTTAAAAACGTTAATTTAAACACACAAAATATGATTCCTTACTTACCAAATAATAAAATGGACTGAAAGAACCAAACTGCTTAATGGCACCATATATCCAAAAAAAAAATATCCATCAGAAGATTTATTTTAAGTACGACTATTTTCTTGAACATGTTCATCTGGAAATTTAAAACACAAAATATGATTCGTTACTTACCAAATAATAAAATGGACTGAAAGAGCAACCTGCTTAATAGCACCTCAATCCAAAATAGAAATATCCATCAGAAGATTTATTTTAAGTACGACTATTTTCTTCAAGAATGTGTTCATCTGGAATCTTTAAAAATGTTAATTTAAACACACAAAATATGATTCGTTACATACCAAATAATAAAATTGACTGAAAGGGCAACCTGCTTAATAGCACCTCAATCCAAAAAAGAAATATCCATCAGAAGATTGATTTTATGTACGACTATTTTCTTCAAGAATGTGTTCATCTGGAATCTTTAAAAACGTTAATTTAAAAAAAAAATATGATTCGTTACTTACCAAATAATAAAATGGACTGATATAACCAAACTGCTTAATGGCACCTCTATCCAAAAAAAAATATCCATCAGAGGATTTATTTTAAGTACGACTATTTTCTTGAAGAATGTGTTCATCTGGAAATTTAAAACACAAAATATGATTCGTTACTTACCAAATAATAAAATGGACTGAAAGAGCAACCTGCTTAATAGCACCTCAATCCAAAATAGAAATATCCATCAGAAGACTGATTTTATGTACGACTATTTTCTTCAAGAATGTGTTCATCTGGAATCTTTAAAAACGTTAATTTAAACACACAAAATATGATTCGTTGCTTACCATAGCACCTCAATCCAAAAAAGAAATATCCATCAGAAGATTTATTTTAAGTACGACTATTTTCTTCAAGAATGTGTTCATCTGGAATCTTTAAAAACGTTAATTTAAACACACAAAATATGATTCCTTACTTACCAAATAATAAAATGGACTGATAGAACCAAACTGCTTAATGGCACCATATATCCAAAAAAAAAATATCCATCAGAAGATTTATTTTAAGTACGACTATTTTCTTGAAGAACTTGTTCATCTGGAAATTTAAAACACAAAATATGATTCGTTACTTACCAAATAATAAAACGGACTGAAAGATCAACCTGCTTAATAGCACCTCAATCCAAAATAGAAATATCCATCAGAAGACTGATTTTATGTACGACTATTTTCTTCAAGAATGTGTTCATCTGGAATCTTTAAAAACGTTAATTTAAACACACAAAATATGATTCGTTACTTACCATAGCACCTCAATCCAAAAAAGAAATATCCATCAGAAGATTGATTTTAAGTACGACTATTTTCTTCAAGAATGTGTTCATCTGGAATCTTTAAAAACGTTAATTTAAACACACAAAATATGATTGCTTACTTACCAAATAATAAAATGGACTGAAAGAACCAAACTGCTTAATGGCACCATATATCCAAAAAAAAAATATCCATCAGAAGATTTATTTTAAGTACGACTAGTTTCTTCACGAATGTATTCATCTGGGATCTTAAAAAATGTTAATTTAAACACACAAAATATTATTCGTTACTTACCAAATAATAAAATGGACTGAAAGAGCAACCTGCTTAATAGCACCTCAATCCAAAATAAAAATATCCATCAGAAGATTGATTTTATGTACGACTATTTTCTTCAAGAATGTGTTCATCTGGAATCTTTAAAAACGTTAATTTAAACACACAAAATATGATTCGTTACTTACCATAGCACCTCAATCCAAAAAAGAAATATCCATCAGAAGATTGATTTTAAGTACGACTATTTTCTTCAAGAATGTGTTCATCTGGAATCTTTAAAAACGTTAATTTAAACACACAAAATATGATTCCTTACTTACCAAATAATAAAATGGACTGAAAGAACCAAACTGCTTAATGGCACCATATATCCAAAAAAAAAATATCCATCAGAAGATTTATTTTAAGTACGACTAGTTTCTTCAAGAATGTGTTCATCTGGGATCTTTAAAAATGTTAATTTAAACACACAAAATATGATTCGTTACATACCAAATAATAAAATTGACTGAAAGAGCAACCTGCTTAATAGCACCTCAATCCAAAATAGAAATATCCATCAGAAGATTTATTTTAAGTACGACTATTTTCTTCAAGAATGTGTTCATCTGGAATCTTTAAAAATGTTAATTTAAACACACAAAATATGATTCGTTACATACCAAATAATAAAATTGACTGAAAGAGCAACCTGCTTAATAGCACCTCAATCCAAAAAAGAAATATCCATCAGAAGATTGATTTTATGTACGACTATTTTCTTCAAGAATGTATTCATCTGGAATCTTTAAAAACGTTAATTTAAACACACAAAATATGATTCGTTACTTACCATAGCACCTCAATCCAAAAAAGAAATATCCATCAGAAGATTGATTTTATGTACGACTATTTTCTTCAAGAATGTGTTCATCTGGAATCTTTAAAAACGTTAATTTAAACAAACAAAATATGATTCGTTACTTACCAAATAATAAAATGGACTGAAAGAACCAAACTGCTTAATGGCACCTCTATCCAAAAAAAAATATCCATCAGAAGATTTATTTTAAGTACGACTATTTTCTTGAAGAACGTGTTCATCTGGAAATTTAAGACACAAAATATGATTCGTTACTTACCAAATAATAAAATGGACTGAAAGAGCAACCTGCTTAATAGCACCTCAATCCAAAAAAGAAATATCCATCAGAAGATTGATTTTAAGTACGACTATTTTCTTCAAGAATGTGTTCATCTGGAATCTTTAAAAACGTTAATTTAAACACACAAAATATGATTCGTTACTTACCAAATAATAAAATGGACTGATAGAACCAAACTGCTTAATGGCACCATATATCCAAAAAAAAATATCCATCAAAAGATTTATTTTAAGTACGACTATTTTCTTGAAGAACATATTCATCTGGAAATTTAAAACACAAAATATGATTCGTTACTTACCAAATAATAAAACGGACTGAGAGATCAACCTGCTTAATAGCACCTCAATCCAAAATAGAAATATCCATCAGAAGACTGATTTTATGTACGACTATTTTCTTCAAGAATGTGTTCATCTGGAATCTTTAAAAACGTTAATTTAAACACACAAAATATGATTGCTTACTTACCAAATAATAAAATGGACTGATAGAACCAAACTGCTTAATGGCACCATATATCCAAAAAAAAAATATCCATCAGAAGATTTATTTTAAGTACGACTAGTTTCTTCACGAATGTGTTCATCTGGGATCTTTAAAAATGTTAATTTAAACACACAAAATATGATTCGTTACATACCAAATAATAAAATTGACTGAAAGAGCAACCTGCTTAATAGCACCTCAATCCAAAAAAGAAATATCCATCAGAAGATTGATTTTATGTACGACTATTTTCTTCAAGAATGTATTCATCTGGAATCTTTAAAAACGTTAATTTAAACACACAAAATATGATTCGTTACTTACCATAGCACCTCAATCCAAAAAAGAAATATCCATCAGAAGATTGATTTTAAGTACGACTATTTTCTTCAAGAATGTGTTCATCTGGAATCTTTAAAAACGTTAATTTAAACACACAAAATATGATTGCTTACTTACCAAATAATAAAATGGACTGAAAGAACCAAACTGCTTTATGGCACCATATATCCAAAAAAAAAAATATCCATCAGAAGATTTATTTTAAGAACGACTAGTTTCTTCACGAATGTGTTCATCTGGGATCTTTAAAAATGTTAATTTAAACACACAAAATATGATTCGTTACATACCAAATACTAAAATTGACTGAAAGAGCAACCTGCTTAATAGCACCTCAATCCAAAAAAGAAATATCCATCAGAAGATTGATTTTATGTACGACTATTTTCTTCAAGAATGTATTCATCTGGAATCTTTAAAAACGTTAATTTAAACACACAAAATATGATTGCTTACTTACCAAATAATAAAATGGACTGATAGAACCAAACTGCTTAATGGCACCATATATCCAAAAAAAAATATCCATCAAAAGATTTATTTTAAGTACGACTATTTTCTTGAAGAACATATTCATCTGGAAATTTAAAACACAAAATATGATTCGTTACTTACCAAATAATAAAACGGACTGAGAGATCAACCTGCTTAATAGCACCTCAATCCAAAATAGAAATATCCATCAGAAGACTGATTTTATGTACGACTATTTTCTTCAAGAATGTGTTCATCTGGAATCTTTAAAAACGTTAATTTAAACACACAAAATATGATTGCTTACTTACCAAATAATAAAATGGACTGATAGAACCAAACTGCTTAATGGCACCATATATCCAAAAAAAAAAATATCCATCAGAAGATTTATTTTAAGAACGACTAGTTTCTTCACGAATGTGTTCATCTGGGATCTTTAAAAATGTTAATTTAAACACACAAAATATGATTCGTTACATACCAAATAATAAAATTGACTGAAAGGGCAACCTGCTTAATAGCACCTCAATCCAAAAAAGAAATATCCATCAGAAGATTGATTTTATGTACGACTATTTTCTTCAAGAATGTGTTCATCTGGAATCTTTAAAAATGTTAATTTAAACACACAAAATATGATTCGTTACATACCAAATAATAAAATTGACTGAAAGGGCAACCTGCTTAATAGCACCTCAATCCAAAAAAGAAATATCCATCAGAAGATTGATTTTATGTACGACTATTTTCTTCAAGAATGTGTTCATCTGGAATCTTTAAAAACGTTAATTTAAACAAACAAAATATGATTCGTTACTTACCAAATAATAAAATGGACTGAAAGAGCAACCTGCTTAATAGCACCTCAATCCAAAATAGAAATATCCATCAGAAGATTGATTTTATGTACGACTATTATTTTCAAGAATGTGTTCATCTGGAATCTTTAAAAACGTTAATTTAAACACACAAAATATGATTCCTTACTTACCAAATAATAAAATGGACTGAAAGAACCAAACTGCTTAATGGCACCATATATCCAAAAAAAAAATATCCATCAGAAGATTTATTTTAAGTACGACTATTTTCTTGAACATGTTCATCTGGAAATTTAAAACACAAAATATGATTCGTTACTTACCAAATAATAAAATGGACTGAAAGAGCAACCTGCTTAATAGCACCTCAATCCAAAATAGAAATATCCATCAGAAGATTTATTTTAAGTACGACTATTTTCTTCAAGAATGTGTTCATCTGGAATCTTTAAAAATGTTAATTTAAACACACAAAATATGATTCGTTACATACCAAATAATAAAATTGACTGAAAGGGCAACCTGCTTAATAGCACCTCAATTCAAAAAAGAAATATCCATCAGAAGATTGATTTTATGTACGACTATTTTCTTCAAGAATGTGTTCATCTGGAATCTTTAAAAACGTTAATTTAAAAAAAAAATATGATTCGTTACTTACCAAATAATAAAATGGACTGATATAACCAAACTGCTTAATGGCACCTCTATCCAAAAAAAAATATCCATCAGAGGATTTATTTTAAGTACGACTATTTTCTTGAAGAATGTGTTCATCTGGAAATTTAAAACACAAAATATGATTCGTTACTTACCAAATAATAAAATGGACTGAAAGAGCAACCTGCTTAATAGCACCTCAATCCAAAATAGAAATATCCATCAGAAGACTGATTTTATGTACGACTATTTTCTTCAAGAATGTGTTCATCTGGAATCTTTAAAAACGTTAATTTAAACACACAAAATATGATTCGTTGCTTACCATAGCACCTCAATCCAAAAAAGAAATATCCATCAGAAGATTTATTTTAAGTACGACTATTTTCTTCAAGAATGTGTTCATCTGGAATCTTTAAAAACGTGAATTTAAACACACAAAATATGATTCCTTACTTACCAAATAATAAAATGGACTGATAGAACCAAACTGCTTAATGGCACCATATATCCAAAAAAAAAATATCCATCAGAAGATTTATTTTAAGTACGACTATTTTCTTGAAGAACATGTTCATCTGGAAATTTAAAACACAAAATATGATTCGTTACTTACCAAATAATAAAACGGACTGAAAGATCAACCTGCTTAATAGCACCTCAATCCAAAATAGAAATATCCATCAGAAGACTGATTTTATGTACGACTATTTTCTTCAAGAATGTGTTCATCTGGAATCTTTAAAAACGTTAATTTAAACACACAAAATATGATTCGTTACTTACCATAGCACCTCAATCCAAAAAAGAAATATCCATCAGAAGATTGATTTTAAGTACGACTATTTTCTTCAAGAATGTGTTCATCTGGAATCTTTAAAAACGTTAATTTAAACACACAAAATATGATTGCTTACTTACCAAATAATAAAATGGACTGAAAGAACCAAACTGCTTAATGGCACCATATATCCAAAAAAAAAATATCCATCAGAAGATTTATTTTAAGTACGACTAGTTTCTTCACGAATGTATTCATCTGGGATCTTAAAAAATGTTAATTTAAACACACAAAATATTATTCGTTACTTACCAAATAATAAAATGGACTGAAAGAGCAACCTGCTTAATAGCACCTCAATCCAAAATAAAAATATCCATCAGAAGATTGATTTTATGTACGACTATTTTCTTCAAGAATGTGTTCATCTGGAATCTTTAAAAACGTTAATTTAAACACACAAAATATGATTCGTTACTTACCATAGCACCTCAATCCAAAAAAGAAATATCCATCAGAAGATTGATTTTAAGTACGACTATTTTCTTCAAGAATGTGTTCATCTGGAATCTTTAAAAACGTTAATTTAAACACACAAAATATGATTCCTTACTTACCAAATAATAAAATGGACTGAAAGAACCAAACTGCTTAATGGCACCATATATCCAAAAAAAAAATATCCATCAGAAGATTTATTTTAAGTACGACTAGTTTCTTCAAGAATGTGTTCATCTGGGATCTTTAAAAATGTTAATTTAAACACACAAAATATGATTCGTTACATACCAAATAATAAAATTGACTGAAAGAGCAACCTGCTTAATAGCACCTCAATCCAAAATAGAAATATCCATCAGAAGATTTATTTTAAGTACGACTATTTTCTTCAAGAATGTGTTCATCTGGAATCTTTAAAAATGTTAATTTAAACACACAAAATATGATTCGTTACATACCAAATAATAAAATTGACTGAAAGAGCAACCTGCTTAATAGCACCTCAATCCAAAAAAGAAATATCCATCAGAAGATTGATTTTATGTACGACTATTTTCTTCAAGAATGTATTCATCTGGAATCTTTAAAAACGTTAATTTAAACACACAAAATATGATTCGTTACTTACCATAGCACCTCAATCCAAAAAAGAAATATCCATCAGAAGATTGATTTTATGTACGACTATTTTCTTCAAGAATGTGTTCATCTGGAATCTTTAAAAACGTTAATTTAAACAAACAAAATATGATTCGTTACTTACCAAATAATAAAATGGACTGAAAGAACCAAACTGCTTAATGGCACCTCTATCCAAAAAAAAATATCCATCAGAAGATTTATTTTAAGTACGACTATTTTCTTGAAGAACGTGTTCATCTGGAAATTTAAGACACAAAATATGATTCGTTACTTACCAAATAATAAAATGGACTGAAAGAGCAACCTGCTTAATAGCACCTCAATCCAAAAAAGAAATATCCATCAGAAGATTGATTTTAAGTACGACTATTTTCTTCAAGAATGTGTTCATCTGGAATCTTTAAAAACGTTAATTTAAACACACAAAATATGATTCGTTACTTACCAAATAATAAAATGGACTGATAGAACCAAACTGCTTAATGGCACCATATATCCAAAAAAAAATATCCATCAAAAGATTTATTTTAAGTACGACTATTTTCTTGAAGAACATATTCATCTGGAAATTTAAAACACAAAATATGATTCGTTACTTACCAAATAATAAAACGGACTGAGAGATCAACCTGCTTAATAGCACCTCAATCCAAAATAGAAATATCCATCAGAAGACTGATTTTATGTACGACTATTTTCTTCAAGAATGTGTTCATCTGGAATCTTTAAAAACGTTAATTTAAACACACAAAATATGATTGCTTACTTACCAAATAATAAAATGGACTGATAGAACCAAACTGCTTAATGGCACCATATATCCAAAAAAAAAATATCCATCAGAAGATTTATTTTAAGTACGACTAGTTTCTTCACGAATGTGTTCATCTGGGATCTTTAAAAATGTTAATTTAAACACACAAAATATGATTCGTTACATACCAAATAATAAAATTGACTGAAAGAGCAACCTGCTTAATAGCACCTCAATCCAAAAAAGAAATATCCATCAGAAGATTGATTTTATGTACGACTATTTTCTTCAAGAATGTATTCATCTGGAATCTTTAAAAACGTTAATTTAAACACACAAAATATGATTCGTTACATACCAAATAATAAAATTGACTGAAAGAGCAACCTGCTTAATAGCACCTCAATCCAAAAAAGAAATATCCATCAGAAGATTGATTTTAAGTACGACTATTTTCTTCAAGAATGTGTTCATCTGGAATCTTTAAAAACGTTAATTTAAACACACAAAATATGATTGCTTACTTACCAAATAATAAAATGGACTGATAGAACCAAACTGCTTAATGGCACCATATATCCAAAAAAAAAATATCCATCAGAAGATTTATTTTAAGTACGACTAGTTTCTTCACGAATGTGTTCATCTGGGATCTTTAAAAATGTTAATTTAAACACACAAAATATGATTCGTTACATACCAAATAATAAAATTGACTGAAAGAGCAACCTGCTTAATAGCACCTCAATCCAAAAAAGAAATATCCATCAGAAGATTGATTTTAAGTACGACTATTTTCTTCAAGAATGTGTTCATCTGGAATCTTTAAAAACGTTAATTTAAACACACAAAATATGATTGCTTACTTACCAAATAATAAAATGGACTGAAAGAACCAAACTGCTTTATGGCACCATATATCCAAAAAAAAAAATATCCATCAGAAGATTTATTTTAAGAACGACTAGTTTCTTCACGAATGTGTTCATCTGGGATCTTTAAAAATGTTAATTTAAACACACAAAATATGATTCGTTACATACCAAATACTAAAATTGACTGAAAGAGCAACCTGCTTAATAGCACCTCAATCCAAAAAAGAAATATCCATCAGAAGATTGATTTTATGTACGACTATTTTCTTCAAGAATGTATTCATCTGGAATCTTTAAAAACGTTAATTTAAACACACAAAATATGATTGCTTACTTACCAAATAATAAAATGGACTGATAGAACCAAACTGCTTAATGGCACCATATATCCAAAAAAAAATATCCATCAAAAGATTTATTTTAAGTACGACTATTTTCTTGAAGAACATATTCATCTGGAAATTTAAAACACAAAATATGATTCGTTACTTACCAAATAATAAAACGGACTGAGAGATCAACCTGCTTAATAGCACCTCAATCCAAAATAGAAATATCCATCAGAAGACTGATTTTATGTACGACTATTTTCTTCAAGAATGTGTTCATCTGGAATCTTTAAAAACGTTAATTTAAACACACAAAATATGATTGCTTACTTACCAAATAATAAAATGGACTGATAGAACCAAACTGCTTAATGGCACCATATATCCAAAAAAAAAAATATCCATCAGAAGATTTATTTTAAGAACGACTAGTTTCTTCACGAATGTGTTCATCTGGGATCTTTAAAAATGTTAATTTAAACACACAAAATATGATTCGTTACATACCAAATACTAAAATTGACTGAAAGAGCAACCTGCTTAATAGCACCTCAATCCAAAAAAGAAATATCCATCAGAAGATTGATTTTATGTACGACTATTTTCTTCAAGAATGTGTTCATCTGGAATCTTTAAAAACGTTAATTTAAACAAACAAAATATGATTCGTTACTTACCAAATAATAAAACGGACTGAAAGATCAACCTGCTTAATAGCACCTCAATCCAAAATAGAAATATCCATCAGAAGATTGATTTTATGTACGACTATTTTCTTCAAGAATGTGTTCATCTGGAATCTTTAAAAACGTTAATTTAAACACACAAAATATGATTCCTTACTTACCAAATAATAAAATGGACTGATAGAACCAAACTGCTTAATGGCACCATATATCCAAAAAAAAATATCTATCAGAAGATTTATTTTAAGTACGACTATTTTCTTGAAAAACATGTTCATCTGGAAATTTAAAACACAAAATATGATTCGTTACTTACCAAATAATAAAACGGACTGAAAGATCAACCTGCTTAATAGCACCTCAATCCAAAAAAGAAATATCCATCAGAAGATTGATTTTAAGTACGACTATTTTCTTCAAGAATGTGTTCATCTGGAATATTTAAAAACGTTAATTTAAACACACAAAATATGATTCCTTACTTACCAAATAATAAAATGGACTGATAGAACCAAACTGCTTAATGGCACCATATATCCAAAAAAAAATATCTATCAGAAGATTTATTTTAAGTACGACTATTTTCTTGAAAAACATGTTCATCTGGAAATTTAAAACACAAAATATGATTCGTTACTTACCAAATAATAAAACGGACTGAAAGAGCAACCTGCTTAATAGCACCTCAATCCAAAAAAGAAATATCCATCAGAAGATTGATTTTATGTACGACTATTTTCTTCAAGAATGTATTCATCTGGAATCTTTAAAAACGTTAATTTAAACACACAAAATATGATTCCTTACTTACCAAATAATAAAATGGACTGAAAGAACCAAACTGCTTAATGGCACCTCTATCCAAAAAAAAATATCCATCAGAAGATTTATTTTAAGTACGACTATTTTCTTGAAGAACATGTTCATCTGGAAATTTAAAACACAAAATATTATTCGTTACATACCAAATAATAAAATTGACTGAAAGGGCAACCTGCTCAATAGCACCTCAATCCAAAAAAGAAATATCCATCAGAAGATTGATTTTATGTACGACTATTTTCTTCAAGAATGTGTTCATCTGGAATCTTTAAAAACGTTAATTTAAACACACAAGATATGATTCGTTACTTACCAAATAATAAAGTGAACTGAAAGAGCAAACTGCTTAATACCTCAATCCAAAAAAGAAATATCCATCAGAAGATTTATTTTAAGTACGACTATGTTCTTGAAGAATGTGTTCATCTGGAAATTTAAAACACAAAATATGATTCGTTACTTACCAAATAATAAAATGGACTGAAAGAGCAACCTGCTTAATAGCACCTCAATCCAAAATAGAAATATCCATCAGAAGATTTATTTTAAGTACGACTATTTTCTTTAAGAATGTGTTCATCTGGAATCTTTAAAAATGTTAATTTAACCACACAAAATATGATTCGTTACATACCAAATAATAAAATTGACTGAAAGAGCAACCTGCTCAATAGCACCTCAATCCAAAAAAGAAATATCCATCAGAAGATTGATTTTATGTACGACTATTTTCTTCAAGAATGTGTTCATCTGGAATCTTTAAAAACGTTAATTTAAACACACAAGATATGATTCGTTACTTACCAAATAATAAAGTGAACTGAAAGAGCAAACTGCTTAATACCTCAATCCAAAAAAGAAATATCCATCAGAAGATTGATTTTAAGTACGACTATTTTCTTCAAGAATGTGTTCATCTGGAATCTATAAAAACGTTAATTTAAACACACAAAATATGAATCGTTACTTACCAAAAAATAAAAGGACTGAAGAGCAAACTGCCTAATAGCACCTCAATCCAAAAAAAAGAAATATCCATCAGAAGATTTATTTTAAGTACGACTATGTTCTTGAAGAATGTGTTCATCTGGAAATTTAAAACACAAAATATGATTCGTTACTTACCAAATAATAAAATGGACTGAAAGAGCAACCTGCTTAATAGCACCTCAATCCAAAATAGAAATATCCATCAGAAGATTTATTTTAAGTACGACTATTTTCTTTAAGAATGTGTTCATCTGGAATCTTTAAAAATGTTAATTTAACCACACAAAATATGATTCGTTACATACAAAATAATAAAATTGACTGAAAGAGCAACCTCCTTAATAGCACCTCAATCCAAAAAAGAAATATCCATCAGAAGATTGATTTTATGTACGACTATTTTCTTCAAGAATGTGTTCATCTGGAATCAATAAAAACGATAATTTAAACACACAAAATATGATTCGTTACTTACCAAATAATAAAATGGACTGAAAGAGCAACCTGCTTAATAGCACCTCAATCCAAAATAGAAATATCCATCAGAAGATTTATTTTAAGTACGACTATTTTCTTTAAGAATGTGTTCATCTGGAATCTTTAAAAATGTTAATTTAACCACACAAAATATGATTCGTTACATACAAAATAATAAAATTGACTGAAAGAGCAACCTCCTTAATAGCACCTCAATCCAAAATAGAAATATCCATCAGAAGATTTATTTTAAGTACGACTATTTTCTTCAAGAATGAGTTCATCTGGAATCTTTAAAAATGTTAATTTAAACACACAAAATATGATTCGTTACTTACCAAATAATAAAATTGACTGAAAGAGCAACCTGCTTAATAGCACCACAATCCAAAAAAGAAATAGCCATCAGAAGATTGATTTTATGTACGACTATTTTCTTCAAAAATGTATTCATCTGGAATCTTTAAAAACGTTAATTTAAACACACAAGATATGATTCGTTACTTACCAAATAATAAAGTGAAATGAAAGAGCAAACTGCTTAATACCTCAATCCAAAAAAGAAATATCCATCAGAAGATTGATTTTAAGTACGACTATTTTCTTCAAGAATGTGTTCATCTGGAATCTATAAAAACGTTAATTTAAACACACAAAATATGATTCGTTACTTACCAAATAATAAAAGGACTGAAAGAGCAAACTGCCTAATAGCACCTCAATCCAAAAAAAAAGAAATATCCATCAGAAGATTTATTTTAAGTACGACTATGTTCTTGAAGAATGTGTTCATCTGGAAATTTAAAACACAAAATATGATTCGTTACTTACCAAATAATAAAATGGACTGAAAGAGCAACCTGCTTAATAGCACCTCAATCCAAAATAGAAATATCCATCAGAAGATTTATTTTAAGTACGACTATTTTCTTTAAGAATGTGTTCATCTGGAATCTTTAAAAATGTTAATTTAACCACACAAAATATGATTCGTTACATACAAAATAATAAAATTGACTGAAAGAGCAACCTCCTTAATAGCACCTCAATCCAAAAAAGAAATATCCATCAGAAGATTGATTTTATGTACGACTATTTTCTTCAAGAATGTGTTCATCTGGAAATTTAAAACACAAAATATGGTTCGTTACTTACCAAATAATAAAATGGACTGAAAGAGCAACCTGCTTAATAGCACCTCAATCCAAAATAGAAATATCCATCAAAAGATTTATTTTAAGTACGACTATTTTCTTGAAGAATGTGTTCATCTGGAAATTTAAAACACAAAATATGATTCGTTGATTACCAAATAAAAAAATGGACTGAAAGAGCAACCTGCTTAATAGCACCTCAATCCAAAATAGAAATATTCATCAGAAGATTTATTTTAAGTACGACTATTTTCCTCAAGAATGTGTTCATCTGGAGTCTTTAAAAATGTTAATTTAAACACACAAAATATGATTCGTTACTTACCAAATAATAAAATTGACTTATGGAGCAAACAGCTTAATAGCACCTCAATCCAAAAAAGAAATATCCATCAGAAGATTTATTTTAAGTACGACTATTTTCCTCAAGAATGTGTTCATCTGGAGTCTTTAAAAATGTTAATTAAAACACACAAAATATGATTCGTTACATACCAAATAATAAAATTGACTGAAAGAGCAACCTGCTTAATAGCACCTCAATCCAAAATAGAAATATCCATCAAAAGATTTATTTTAAGTACGACTATTTTCTTGAAGAATGTGTTCATCTGGAAATTTAAAACACAAAATATGATTCGTTGATTACCAAATAAAAAAATGGACTGAAAGAGCAACCTGCTTAATAGCACCTCAATCCAAAATAGAAATATTCATCAGAAGATTTATTTTAAGTACGACTATTTTCCTCAAGAATGTGTTCATCTGGAGTCTTTAAAAATGTTAATTTAAACACACAAAATATGATTCGTTACTTACCAAATAATAAAATTGACTTATAGAGCAAACAGCTTAATAGCACCTCAATCCAAAAAAGAAATATCCATCAAAAGATTTATTTTAAGTACGACTATTTTCTTGAAGAATGTGTTCATCTGGAAATTTAAAACACAAAATATGATTCGTTGATTACCAAATAAAAAAATGGACTGAAAGAGCAACCTGCTTAATAGCACCTCAATCCAAAATAGAAATATTCATCAGAAGATTTATTTTAAGTACGACTATTTTCCTCAAGAATGAGTTCATCTGGAGTCTTTAAAATTGTTAATTTAAACACACAAAATATGATTCGTTACATACCAAATAATAAAATTGACTGAAAGAGCAACCTGCCTAAGAGCACCTCAATCCAAAAAAGAAATATCCATCAGAAGATTTATTTTAAGTACGACTATTTTCTTGAAGAATGTGTTCATCTGGAAATTTAAAACGCAAAATATGATTCATTACTTACCAAATAATAAAATGGACTGAAAGAGCAACCTGCTTAATAGCACCTCAATCTAGAATAGAAATATCCATCAGAAGATTTATTTTAAGTACGACTATTTTCTTCAAGAATGTGTTCATCTGGAATCTTTAAAAATGTTAATTTAAACACACAAAATATGATTCGTTACATACCAAATAATAAAATTGACTGAAAGAGCAACCTGCTTAATAGCACCTCAATCCAAAATAGAAATATCCATCAAAAGATTTATTTTAAGTACGACTATTTTCTTGAAGAATGTGTTCATCTGGAAATTTAAAACACAAAATATGATTCGTTGATTACCAAATAAAAAAATGGACTGAAAGAGCAACCTGCTTAATAGCACCTCAATCCAAAATAGAAATATTCATCAGAAGATTTATTTTAAGTACGACTATTTTCCTCAAGAATGTGTTCATCTGGAGTCTTTAAAAATGTTAATTTAAACACACAAAATATGATTCGTTACTTACCAAATAATAAAATTGACTTATAGAGCAAACAGCTTAATAGCACCTCAATCCAAAAAAGAAATATCCATCAGAAGATTTATTTTAAGTACGACTATTTTCCTCAAGAATGTGTTCATCTGGAGTCTTTAAAAATGTTAATTTAAACACACAAAATATGATTCGTTACTTACCAAATAATAAAATTGACTTATAGAGCAAACTGCTTAATAGCACCTCAATCCAAAAAAGAAATATCCATCAGAAGATTTATTTTAAGTACGACTATTTTCTTCAAGAATGTGTTCATCTGGAATATTTAAAAACGTTAATTTAAACACACAAAATATGATTCCTTACTTACCAAATAGTAAAGTGAACTGAAAGAGCAACCTGCTTAATAGCACCTCAATCCAAAAAAAAAGAAACATCCATCAGAAGATTGACTTTAAGTACGACTATTTTCTTCAAGAATGTGTTCATCTGGAATCTTTAAAAACGTTAATTTAAACACACCAAATATGATTCGTTACTTACCAAATAATAAAATGGACTGAAAGAGCAACCTGCTTAATAGCACCTCAATCTAGAATAGAAATATCCATCAGAAGATTTATTTTAAGTACGACTATTTTCTTGAAGAATGTGTTCATCTGGAAATTTAAAACACAAAATATGATTCGTTGATTACCAAATAAAAAAATGGACTGAAAGAGCAACCTGCTTAATAGCACCTCAATCCAAAATAGAAATATTCATCAGAAGATTTATTTTAAGTACGACTATTTTCCTCAAGAATGTGTTCATCTGGAGTCTTTAAAAATGTTAATTTAAACACACAAAATATGATTCGTTACTTACCAAATAATAAAATTGACTTATAGAGCAAACAGCTTAATAGCACCTCAATCCAAAAAAGAAATATCCATCAGAAGATTTATTTTAAGTACGACTATTTTCCTCAAGAATGTGTTCATCTGGAGTCTTTAAAAATGTTAATTTAAACACACAAAATATGATTCGTTACTTACCAAATAATAAAATTGACTTATAGAGCAAACTGCTTAATAGCACCTCAATCCAAAAAAGAAATATCCATCAGAAGATTTATTTTAAGTACGACTATTTTCTTCAAGAATGTGTTCATCTGGAATATTTAAAAACGTTAATTTAAACACACAAAATATGATTCCTTACTTACCAAATAGTAAAGTGAACTGAAAGAGCAACCTGCTTAATAGCACCTCAATCCAAAAAAAAGAAACATCCATCAGAAGATTGACTTTAAGTACGACTATTTTCTTCAAGAATGTGTTCATCTGGAATCTTTAAAAACGTTAATTTAAACACACAAAATATGATTCGTTACTTACCAAATAATAAAATGGACTGAAAGAGCAAACTGCTTAATAGCACCTCAATCCAAAAAAGAAATATCCATCAGAAGATTTATTTTAAGTACGACTATTATCTTCAAGAATGTGTTCATCGGGAGTCTTTAAAATCGTTAATTTAAACACACAAAATATGATTCGTTACTTACCAAATAATAAAGTGAACTGAAAGAGCAACCTGCTTAATAGCACCTCAATCCAAAAAAGAAATATCCATCAGAAAATTTATTTTAAGTACGACTATTTTCTTCAAGAATGTGTTCATCTGGAATCTTTAAACACGTAAATTTAAACAAACAAAATATGATTCGTTACTTACCAAATAATAAATCGAACTGAAAAAGCAACCTGCTTAATAGCAACTAAATCCAAAAAAAAGAAATATCCATCAGAAGATTTATTTTAAGTACGACTATTTTCTTCAAAAATGTGTTCACCTGGATTTTTTAAAAACGTTAATTTACACACACAAAATATGATTCGTTACTTACCAAATAATAAAATGGACTGAAAGAGCATACTGCTTAATAGCACCTCAACCCAAAAGAAAATATCTATCAGAAGATTTATTTTAAGTACGACTATTTTCTTCAAGAATGTGTTCATCTGAAATCTTTAAAAACGTTAATTGTAACACACAAAATATGATTTGTTACTTACCAAATAATAAAATGGACTGAAAGAGCCAAACTGCTTAATAGCACCTCAACCCAAAAGAAAATATCCATCAGAAGATTTATTTTAAGTACGACTATTTTCTTCAAGAATGTGTTCATCTGGAATCTTTAAAAACGTTAATTTAAACACACAAAATATGATTCGTTACTTACCAAATAATAAAGTGAACTGAAAGAGCAACCTGCTTAATAGCACCTCAATCCAAAAAAGAAATATACATCAGAAGGATTATTTTAAGTACGACTATTTTCTTCAAGAATGTGTTCATCTGGAAATTTAAACACACAAAATATGATTCGTTACCTACCAAATAATAAAATGGACTGAAAGAGCAAACTGCTTAATAGCAACTCAATCAAAAAAAAGAAATATCCATCAGAAGATTTATTTTAAGTACGAAAATTTTCTTCAAGAATGTGATCATCTGGAATCTTTAAAAACGTTAATTTAAACACACAAAATATGATTCGTTACTTACCAAATAATAAAATGGACTGAAAGAGCCAAACTGCTTAATAGCACCTCAACCCAAAAGAAAATATCTATCAGAAGATTTATTTTAAGTATGACTATTTTCTTCAAGAATGTGTTCATCTGAAATCTTTAAAAACGTTAATTTAAACAAACAAAATATGATTCGTTACTTACCAAATTATAAAGTGAACTGAAAGAGCAACCTGCTTAATAGCATCTCAATCCAAAACAAAAGAAATATCCATCAGAAGATTTATTTTAAGGACGACTATTTTCTTCAAGAATGTGTTCATCTGGAATCTTTAAAAACGTTAATTTAAACACACAAAATATGATTCGTTACCTTCCAAATAATAAAATGGACTGAAAGAGCAAACTACTTAATAGCAACTCAAACAAAGAAAAGAAATATCCATCAGAAGATTTATTTTAAGTACGAAAATTTTCTTCAAGAATGTGTTCATCTGGAATCTTTAAAAACGTTAATTTAAACACACAAAATATGATTCGTTACTTACCAAATAATAAAATGGACTGAAAGAGCCAAACTGCTTAATAGCACCTCAACCCAAAAGAAAATATCTATCAGAAGATTTATTTTAAGTACGACTATTTTCTTCAAGAATGTGTTCATCTGAAATCTTTAAAAACGTTAATTTAAACACACAAAATATGATTTGTTACTTACCAAATAATAAAATGGACTGAAAGAGCCAAACTGCTTAATAGCACCTCAACCCAAAAGAAAATATCCATCAGAAGATTTATTTTAAGTACGACTATTTTCTTCAAGAATGTGTTCATCTGGAATCTTTA
This sequence comes from Stenus bimaculatus, assembly GCA_963971135.1. NCBI lineage: Eukaryota > Metazoa > Arthropoda > Insecta > Coleoptera > Staphylinidae > Stenus > Stenus bimaculatus. Next base: position 15,548,715 of record OZ020183.1, read on the forward strand.
GAAACGTTAATTTAAACACACAAAATATGATTCGTTACTTACCAAATAATAAAATGGACTGAAAGAGCCAAACTGCTTAATAGCACCTCAATCCAAAAGAAAATATCCATCAGAAGATTTATTTTAAGTACGACTATTTTCTTCAAGAATATGTTCATCTGGAATCTTTAAAAACGTTAATTGAAACACACAAAATATGATTCGTTACTTACCAAATAATAAAGTGAACTGAAAGAGCAACCTGCTTAATAACACCTCAATCCAAATAAAAGAAATATCCATCAGAAGATTTATTTTAAGAACGACTATTTTCTTCAAGAATGTGTTCATCTGGAATCTATAAAAACGTTAATTTAAACACACAAAATATGATTCCTTACTTACCAAATAATAAAATGGACTGAAAGAACCAAACTGCTTAATGGCACCTCTATCCAAAAAAAAATATCCATCCGAAGATTTATTTTAAGTACGACTATTTTCTTGAAGAGCGTGTTCATCTGGAAATTTAAAACACAAAATATGATTCGTTACTTACCAAATAATAAAATGGACTGAAAGAGCAACCTGCTTAATAGCACCTCAATCCAAAATAGAAATATCCATCAGAAGATTTATTTTAAGTACGACTATTTTCTTGAAGAATGTGTTCATCTGGAAATTTAAAACACAAAATATGGTTCGTTACTTACCAAATAATAAAATGGACTGAAAGGGCAACCTGCTTAATAGCACCTTAATCCAAAATAGAAATATCCATCAGAAGATTTATTTTAAGAATGACTATTTTCTTCAAGAATGTGTTCATCTGGAATCTTTAAAAACGTTAATTTACACACACAAAATATGATTCCTTACTTACCAAATAATAAAATGGACTGAAAGAACCAAACTGCTTAATGGCACCTCTATCCAAAAAAAAATATCCATCAGAAGATTTATTTTAAGTACGACTATTTTCTTGAAGAGCGTGTTCATCTGGAAATTTAAAACACAAAATATGATTCGTTACTTACCAAATAATAAAAGGACTGAAAGAGCAAACTGCCTAATAGCACCTCAATCCAAAAAAAGAAATATCCATCAGAAGATTTATTTTAAGTACGACTATTTTCTTCAAGAATGTGTTCATCAGGAATCTTTAAAAACGTTAATTTAAACACACAAAATAGGATTCGTTACTTACCAAATAATAAAGTGAACTGAAAGAGCAACCTGCTTAATAGCACCTCAATCCAAAAAAAGAAATATCCATCAGAAGATTTATTTTAAGTACGACTATTTTCTTCAAGAATGTGTTCATCTTGAATCTTAAAAAACGTAAATTTAAACACACAAAATATGATTTGTTACTTACCAAATAATAAAATGGACTGAAAGAGCAAACTGCTTAATAGCATCTCAATCCAAAAAAAAAAAACCATCAGTAGATTTATTTTAAGTACGACTATTTTCTTCAAGAATGTGTTCATCTGGAAATTTAAAACACAAAATATGATTCGTTTTTTACCAAATAATAAAATTGACTGAAAGAGCAACCTGCCTAATAGCACCTCAATCCAAAAAAGAAATATCCATCAGAAGATTTATTTTAAGTACGACTATTTTCTTCAAGAATGTGTTCATCTGGAATCTTTAAAAACGTTAATTTAAACACACAAAATATGATTTGTTACTTACCAAATAATAAAATGGACTGAAAGAGCAAACTGCTTAATAGCATCTCAATCCAAAAAAGAAATATCCATCAGTAGATTTATTTTAAGTACGACTATTTTCTTCAAGAATGTGTTCATCTGGAAATTTAAAACACAAAATATGATTCGTTTTTTACCAAATAATAAAATTGACTGAAAGAGCAACCTGCCTAATAGCACCTCAATCCAAAAAAGAAATATCCATCAGAAGATTTATTTTAAGTACGACTATTTTCTTCAAGAATGTGTTCATCGGGAATATTTAAAAACGTTAATTTAAACACACAAAATATGATTCGTTACTTACCAAATAATAAAATGGACTGAAAGAGCCAAACTGCTTAATAGCACCTCAACCCAAAAGAAAATATCTATCAGAAGATTTATTTTAAGTATGACTATTTTCTTCAAGAATGTGTTCATCTGAAATCTTTAAAAACGTTAATTTAAACAAACAAAATATGATTCGTTACTTACCAAATAATAAAGTGAACTGAAAGAGCAACCTGCTTAATAGCATCTCAATCCAAAACAAAAGAAATATCCATCAGAAGATTTATTTTAAGGACGACTATTTTCTTCAAGAATGTGTTCATCTGGAATCTTTAAAAACGTTAATTTAAACACACAAAATATGATTCGTTACCTACCAAATATTAAAATGGACTGAAAGAGCAAACTACTTAATAGCAACTCAATCAAAAAAAACAAATATCCATCAGAAGATTTATTTTAAGTACGAAAATTTTCTTCAAGAATGTGTTCATCTGGAATCTTTAAAAACGTTAATTTAAACACACAAAATATGATTCGTTACTTACCAAATAATAAAATGGACTGAAAGAGCCAAACTGCTTAATAGCACCTCAACCCAAAAGAAAATATCTATCAGAAGATTTATTTTAAGTATGACTATTTTCTTCAAGAATGTGTTCATCTGAAATCTTTAAAAACGTTAATTTAAACAAACAAAATATGATTCGTTACTTACCAAATAATAAAGTGAACTGAAAGAGCAACCTGCTTAATAGCATCTCAATCCAAAACAAAAGAAATATCCATCAGAAGATTTATTTTAAGGACGACTATTTTCTTCAAGAATGTGTTCATCTGGAATCTTTAAAAACGTTAATTTAAACACACAAAATATGATTCGTTACCTACCAAATAATAAAATGGACTGAAAGAGCAAACTACTTAATAGCAACTCAATCAAAGAAAAGAAATATCCATCAGAAGATTTATTTTAAGTACGACTATTTTCTTCAAGAATGTGTTCATCTGGAAATTTAAACACACAAAATATGATTCGTTACCTACCAAATAATAAAATGGACTGATAGAGCAAACTGCTTAATAGCAACTCAATCAAAAAAAAGAAATATCCATAAGAAGATTTATTTTAAGTACGAAAATTTTCTTCAAGAATGTGTTCATCTGGAATCTTTAAAAACGTTAATTTAAACACACAAAATATGATTCGTTACTTACCAAATAATAAAATGGACTGAAAGAGCCAAACTGCTTAATAGCACCTCAACCCAAAAGAAAATATCTATCAGAAGATTTATTTTAAGTATGACTATTTTCTTCAAGAATGTGTTCATCTGAAATCTTTAAAAACGTTAATTTAAACAAACAAAATATGATTCGTTACTTACCAAATAATAAAGTGAACTGAAAGAGCAACCTGCTTAATAGCATCTCAATCCAAAACAAAAGAAATATCCATCAGAAGATTTATTTTAAGGACGACTATTTTCTTCAAGAATGTGTTCATCTGGAATCTCTAAAAACGTTAATTTAAACACACAAAATATGATTCGTTACCTACCAAATAATAAAATGGACTGAAAGAGCAAACTACTTAATAGCAACTCAATCAAAGAAAAGAAATATCCATCAGAAGATTTCTTTTAAGTACGACTATTTTCTTCAAGAATGTGTTCATCTGGAAATTTAAACACACAAAATATGACTGATAGAGCAAACTGCTTAATAGCAACTCAATCAAAAAAAAGAAATATCCATAAGAAGATTTATTTTAAGTACGAAAATTTTCTTCAAGAATGTGTTCATCTGGAATCTTTAAAAACGTTAATTTAAACACACAAAATATGATTCGTTACCTACCAAATATTAAAATGGACTGAAAGAGCAAACTACTTAATAGCAACTCAATCAAAAAAAACAAATATCCATCAGAAGATTTATTTTAAGTACGAAAATTTTCTTCAAGAATGTGTTCATCTGGAATCTTTAAAAACGTTAATTTAAACACACAAAATATGATTCGTTACTTACCAAATAATAAAATGGACTGAAAGAGCCAAACTGCTTAATAGCACCTAAACCCAAAAGAAAATATCTATCAGAAGATTTATTTTAAGTACGACTATTTTCTTCAAGAATGTGTTCATCTGAAATCTTTAAAAACGTTAATTTAAACACACAAAATATGATTCGTTACTTACCAAATAATAAAATGGACTGAAAGAGCCAAACTGCTTAATAGCACCTAAACCCAAAAGAAAATATCTATCAGAAGATTTATTTTAAGTACGACTATTTTCTTCAAGAATGTGTTCATCTAAAATCTTTAAAAACGTTAATTTAAACACACAAAATATGATTTGTTACTTACCAAATAATAAAATGGACTGAAAGAGCCAAACTGCTTAATAGCACCTCAACCCAAAAGAAAATATCCATCAGAAGATTTATTTTAAGTACGACTATTTTCTTCAAGAATGTGTTCATCTGGAATCTTTAGAAACGTTAATTTAAACACACAAAATATGATTCGTTACTTACCAAATAATAAAATGGACTGAAAGAGCCAAACTGCTTAATAGCACCTCAACCCAAAAGAAAATATCCATCAGAAGATTTATTTTAAGTACGACTATTTTCTTCAAGAATGTGTTCATCTGGAATCTTTAGAAACGTTAATTTAAACACACAAAATATGATTCGTTACTTACCAAATAATAAAATGGACTGAAAGAGCCAAACTGCTTAATAGCACCTCAACCCAAAAGAAAATATCCATCAGAAGATTTATTTTAAGTACGACTATTTTCTTCAAGAATGTGTTCATCTGGAATTTTGAAAAACGTTAATTTAAACACACAAAATATGATTCGTTACTTACCAAATAATAAAATGGACTGAAAGAGTAAACTGCTTAGTAGCACCTCAATCTAAAAAAAGAAATATCCATCAGAAGATTTATTTTAAGTACGACTATTTTCTTCAAGAATGTGTTCATCTGGAATCTTTAAAAACGTTAATTTAAACACACAAAATATGATTCGTTACTTACCAAATAATAAAGTGAACTGAAAGAGCAACCTGCTTAATAGCACCTTAAGCCAAAAAAAAAAAAGAAATATCCAGCAGAAGATTTATTTTAAGTACGACTATTTTCTTAAAGAATGTGTTCATCTGGAAATTTAAAACACAAAATATGATTTGTTTTTTAGCAAATAATAAAATGGACTGATAGAGCCAAACTGCTTAATAGCACCTCAATCCAAAAAAGAAATATTCATCAGAAGATTTATTTTAAGTACGACTATTTCCTTCAAGAATATGTTCATCTGAAATCTTTAAAAACGTTAATTTAAACACACAAAATATGATTCGTTACTTACCAAATAATTAACTGGAGTGAAAGAGCAAACTGCTTAATAGCACCTCAATCCATAAAAAGAAATATCTATCAGAAGATTTATTTTAAGTACGACTATTTTCTTCCAGAATGTATTCAGCTGGAATCTTTAAAAACGTTAATTTAAACACACAAAATATGATTCGTTACTTACCAAATAATAAAGTGAACTGAAAGAGCAACCTGCTTAATAGCACCTCAAGCCAAAAAAACAGAAATATCCAGCAGAAGATTTATTTTAAGTACGACTATTTTCTTGAAGAATGTGTTGATCTGAAATCTTTAAAAATGTTAATTTAAACACACAAAATATGATTCGTTACTTACAAAATATTAAAGTGAACTTAAAGAGAAACCTGCTTAATAGCACCTCAATCCAAATAAAAGAAATATCCATCAAAAGATTTATTTTAAGTACGACTATTTTCTTGAAGAACGTGTTCATCTGAAATCATTAAAAATGTTAATTTAAACACACAAAATATGATTCTTTACTTACCAAATAATAAAGTGAACTGAAAGAGCAAGCTGCTTAATAGCACCTCAATCCAAATAAAACAAATATCCATCAGAAGATTTATTTTAAGTACGACTATTTTCTTGAAGAATGTGTTCATCTGGAAATTTAAAACACAAAATATGATTTGTTTCTTACCAAATAATAAAATGGACTGAAAGAGCAAACTGCTTAATAGCACCTCAATCCAAAAAAGAAATATCCATCAGAAGATTTATTTTAAGTTCGACTATTTTCTTGAAGAACGTGTTCATGTGGAAATTTAAGACACAAAATATGATTCGTTACTTACCAAATAATAAAATGGATTAAAAGAACAACCTGCTTAATAGCACCTCAATCCAAAATAGAAATATCCATCAGAAGATTTATTTTAAGTACGACTATTTTCTTCAAGAATGTGTTCATCTGGAAATTTAAAACACAAAATATGATTCGTTCTTTACCAAATAATAAAATGGACTGAAAAAGCAACCTGCCTAATAGCACCTCAATCCAAAAAAGAAATATCCATCAGAAGATTTATTTTATGTACGACTATTTTCTTCAAGAATGTGTTCATCTGGAATCTTTAAAAATGTTAATTTAAACACACAATATATGATTCGTTACTTACCAAATAATAAAATGGACTGAAAGAACCAAACTGCTTAATGTCAGCTCTATCCAAAAAAAAATATCCATCAGAAGATTTATTTTAAGTACGACTATTTTCTTGAAGAACGTGTTCATTTGGAAATTTAAGACACAAAATATAATTCGTTACTTACCAAATAATAAAATGGACTGAAAGAGCAACCTGCTTAATAGCACCTTAATCCAAAATAGAAATATCCATCAGAAGATTTATTTTAAGAACGACTATTTTCTTCAAGAATGTGTTCATCTGGAATCTTTAAAAACGTTAATTTAAACACACAAAATATGATTCCTTACTTACCAAATAATAAAATGAACTGAAAGAACCAAACTGCTTAATGGCACCTCTATCCAAAAAAAATATCCATCAGAAGATTTATTTTAAGTACGACTATTTTCTTGAAGAGCGTGTTCATCTGGAAATTTAAAACACAAAATATGGTTCGTTACTTACCAAATAATAAAATGGACTGAAAGAGCAACCTGCTTAATAGCACCTCAATCCAAAATAGAAATATCCATCAGAAGATTTATTTTAAGTACGACTATTTTCTTGAAGAATGTGTTCATCTGGAAATTTAAAACACAAAATATGGTTCGTTACTTACCAAATAATAAAATGGACTGAAAGAGCAACCTGCTTAATAGCACCTTAATCCAAAATAGAAATATCCATCAGAAGATTTATTTTAAGAACGACTATTTTCTTCAAGAATGTGTTCATCTGGAATCTTTAAAAACGTTAATTTAAACACACAAAATATGATTCCTTACTTACCAAATAATAAAATGGACTGAAAGAACCAAACTGCTTAATGGCACCTCTATCCAAAAAAAAATATCCATCAGAAGATTTATTTTAAGTACGACTATTTTCTTGAAGAGCGTGTTCATCTGGAAATTTAAAACACAATATATGATTCGTTACTTACCAAATAATAAAATGGACTGAAAGAGCAACCTGCTTAATAGCACCTCAATCCAAAATAGAAATATCCATCAGAAGATTTTGTTTAAGTACGACTATTTTCTTCAAGAATGTGTTCATCTGCAATCTTTAAAAACGTTAATTTAAACACACAAAATATGATTCGTTACTTACCAAATAATAAAAGGACTGAAAGAGCAAACTGCCTAATAGCACCTCAATCCAAAAAAAGAAATATCCATCAGAAGATTTATTTTAAGTACGACTATTTTCTTCAAGAATGTGTTCATCAGGAATCATTAAAAACGTTAATTTAAACACACAAAATAGGATTCGTTACTTACCAAATAATAAAGTGAACTGAAAGAGCAACCTGCTTAATAGCACCTCAATCCAAAAAAGAAATATCCATCAGAAGATTTATTTTAAGTACGACTATTTTCTTCAAGAATGTGTTCATCAGGAATCTTTAAAAACGTTAATTTAAACACACAAAATAGGATTCGTTGCTTACCAAATAATAAAGTGAACTGAAAGAGCAACCTGCTTAATAGCACCTCAATCCAAAAAAGAAATATCCATCAGAAGATTTATTTTAAGTACGACTATTTTCTTCAAGAATGTGTTCATCTGGAATCTTTAAAAACGTTAATTTAAACACACAAAATATGATTTGTTACTTACCAAATAATAAAATGGACTGAAAGAGCAAACTGCTTAATAGCATCTCAATCCAAAAAAGAAATATCCATCAGTAGATTTATTTTAAGTACGACTATTTTCTTCAAGAATGTGTTCATCTGGAAATTTAAAACACAAAATATGATTCGTTTTTTACCAAATAAGAAAATTGACTGAAAGAGCAACCTGCCTAATAGCACCTCAATCCAAAAAAGAAATATCCATCAGAAGATTTATTTTAAGTACGACTATTTTCTTCAAGAATGTGTTCATCTGGAATATTTAAAAACGTTAATTTAAACACACAAAATATGATTCCTTACTTACCATATAATAAAGTGAACTGAAAGAGCAACCTGCTTAATAGCACCTCAATCCAAAAAAAAGAAACATCCATCAGAAGATTGACTTTAAGTACGACTATTTTCTTCAAGAATGTGTTCATCTGGAATCTTTAAAAACGTTAATTTAAACACACAAAATATGATTCGTTACTTACCAAATAATAAAATGGACTGAAAGAGCAAACTGCTTAATAGCACCTCAATCCAAAAAAGAAATATCCATCAGAAGATTTATTTTAAGTACGACTATTATCTTCAAGAATGTGTTCATCAGGAGTCTTTAAAATCGTTAATTTAAACACACAAAATATGATTCGTTACTAACCAAATAATATAGTGAACTGAAAGAGCAACCTGCTTAATAGCACCTCAATCCAAAAAAGAAATATCCATCAGAAAATTTATTTTAAGTACGACTATTTTCTTCAAGAATGTGTTCATCTGGAATCTTTAAACACGTTAATTTAAACAAACAAAATATGATTCGTTACTTACCAAATAATAAATCGAACTGAAAAAGCAACCTGCTTAATAGCACCTAAATCCAAAAAAAAAGAAATATCCATCAGAAGATTTATTTTAAGTACGACTATTTTCTTCAAAAATGTGTTCACCTGGATTTTTTAAAAACGTTAATTTACACACACAAAATATGATTCGTTACTTACCAAAGTATAAAATGGACTGAAAGAGCATACTGCTTAATAGCACCTCAATCCAAATAGAGAAATTTCCATCAGAAGATTTATTTTAAGTACGACTATTTTTTCCAAGAATGTGTTCATCTGGAATCTTTAAAAACGTTAATTTAAACACACAAAATATGATTCGTTACTTACCAAATAATAAAGTGAACTGAAAGAGCAACCTGCTTAATAGCATCTCAATCCAAAATAAAAGAAATATCCATCAGAAGATTTATTTTAAGTACGAAAATTTTCTTCAAGAATGTGTTCATCTGGAATCTTTAAAAACGTTAATTTAAACACACAAAATATGATTCGTTACTTACCAAATAATAAAATGGACTGAAAGAGCCAAACTGCTTAATAGCACCTCAACCCAAAAGAAAATATCTATCAGAAGATTTATTTTAAGTACGACTATTTTCTTCAAGAATGTGTTCATCTGAAATCTTTAAAAACGTTAATTTAAACACACAAAATATGATTTGTTACTTACCAAATAATAAAATGGACTGAAAGAGCCAAACTGCTTAATAGCACCTCAACCCAAAAGAAAATAACCATCAGAAGATTAATTTTAAGTACGACTATTTTCTTCAAGAATGTGTTCATCTGGAATTTTTAAAAACGTTAATTTAAACACACAAAATAAGATTCGTTACTTACCAAATAATAAAATGGACTGAAAGAGTAAACTGCTTAATAGCACCTCAATCTAAAAAAAGAAATATCCATCAGAAGATTTATTTTAAGTACGACTATTTTCTTCAAGAATGTGTTCATCTGGAATCTTTAAAAACGTTAATTTAAACACACAAAATATGATTCGTTACTTACCAAATAATAAAATGGACTGAAAGAGCCAAACTGCTTAATAGCACCTTAATCCAAAAAAAGAAATATCCATCAGAAGATTTATTTTAAGTACGACTATTTTCTTCCAGAATGTATTCATCTGGAATCTTTAAAAACGTTAATTTAAACACACAAAATATGATTCGTTACTTACCAAATAATAAAGTGAACTGAAAGAGCAACCTGCTTAATAGCACCTCAAGCCAAAAAAACAGAAATATCCAGCAGAAGATTTATTTTAAGTACGACTATTTTCTTGAAGAATGTGTTGATCTGAAATCTTTAAAAATGTTAATTTAAACACACAAAATATGATTCGTTACTTACAAAATATTAAAGTGAACTGAAAGAGCAACCTGCAATAGCACCTCAATCCAAATAAAAGAAATATCCATCAAAAGATTTATTTTAAGTACGACTATTTTCTTGAAGAACGTGTTCATCTGAAATCATTAAAAATGTTAATTTAAACACACAAAATATGATTCTTTACTTACCAAATAATAAAGTGAACTGAAAGAGCAAGCTGCTTAATAGCACCTCAATCCAAATAAAACAAATATCCATCAGAAGATTTATTTTAAGTACGACTATTTTCTTGAAGAATGTGTTCATCTGGAAATTTAAAACACAAAATATGATTTGTTTCTTACCAAATAATAAAATGGACTGATAGAGCTAAACTGCTTAATAGCACCTCAATCCAAAAAAGAAATATGCATCAGAAGATTTATTTTAAGTACGACTATTTTCTTCAAGAATATGTTCATCTGGAATCTTTAAAAACGTTAATTTAAACACACAAAATATGATTCGTTACTTACCAAATAATTAACTGGACTAAAAGAGCAAACTGCTTAATAGCACCTCAATCCAAAAAAGAGATATCGATCCGATGATTTATTTTAAGTACGAGAGTATCCTTCAAGATTGTGTTCATCTGGAATCTTTAAAAACGTTAATTTAAACACACCAAATATGATTTATTAATTTATTTACTTACTTATAGTACTAAAATGAACCAAAAGTTCTATTTTGTTTTTCCCATATATTCACCTATGAACTTAAAATATTTTGCAGTATTAACACAATAAGAAGGTAGTGTTTCGTTAATAAAATGGGTAAATACGATTAGAAAAATGACAATTTCACCTTTTCTGTATAGTGTATCAACTCCAAACTTCAACTAGCATATCACATTTTGATTTGGAGACTTTTGTACCTAATTATTTTCAAAATAAAACAGTAAAATATTTCATAGATTACATAATAAATTTCAAAAAATTCTATAGAACCTATATCTACTAATGCTTTTTAATTCTCTGCACCTAATTATAGCTAATTAATTATTAAAAAATGCTACAAACATAAAAATAGTAAATACCCAACTAGTACTACACCAAATATTTATAAACAACTACCAAACTAATACACCACAAATTAATTTATTCTCTAATTTAGACAAATTTGAAAATTTTATTGTAGATTTGATAATATGTAGTAGCTTCATTAATTCTGAAACAATAAAAATTGTACAATTAATATTTTTATAGGAGTAAAGAACATTTTTTGTTTATTTTTGAATCATGTTTAATACCTTTGAAAGAGTGATTTCCAGCACCTTAATACAATACAAGATGAATCATGAATCAATTAAAGTTTTTTTGCAAACTGATTTTTAATGTTATTTGTTTTTTAGAAATTTCACCTATAATCTTTAAATACTGATAATTATAAAACTATAAAAAAGTTTAATTTTCTTTAATTGCTTACTAAATAAAATGAATGGAGAAGTGATTTTATAATACCATATTTTCCTTAGCTTTCTGTATAATCATCTGAAAATTTTAAGATTACTTTAAATGTGGTAAATTTTAATAAAGTGATGGTGTTGGATAGAATGTATACAGTAAATCGAGATGATTTTATGTCCAACTTTATTTACAGGTTGCTACATGTTTCAGGTCCTATAAGTCCATCTTCAGGCGCACTAAAATCACAAATATCTCTAAGAAGCTGCATACACAGGCAAAAACTAACTTGAAGAACCTTTTGTATTACATTCGTTTGATTGAATTCAATTTCAATAAGATGTTGTCAGATTATATGAAAAAGTGTTAGTTTAGGTTTTAATAATACACAATTAATGCATCTTCGAGATGTTATGTATACAGGGTGTCCCATTTGACGTTGGACTGTATGTGTATCTTTATTATTATTAGAGATAGAAAGTCGGTTACATGGACAAAGTAGTAGAGATTTTTTCTAATATTAATAATTCATTTACAAAAAATTTGAATATCGCATCGTTCCAACGCTATCTTGAAAAAACAAGAAAATGCATTTTCAAAATATGGCTATAACTTTGTTATTTTCGGTGGTACCAAAAAAAAATTTTGACTTAATAGAGACAATTTTTTGTGTACAATGCAGTAAAATAAATATTTTTTTTCGCCAACGAATTGACCGGAAATCAATCAAACTTATTTTTTTTCTTATGGCAGCCATATTTGGTTCAGTTCCGGTCAATCCGTTAGCGAAAAAAAATATTTATTTTACTGCACTGTACACAAAAAATTATCTCTATTAAGTCAAAAAATTTTTTTAGTACCACCGAAAATAACGAAGTTATAGCCATATTTTGCATTTTCTTGTTTTTTCAAGATAGCGTTGGAACGATGCGATATTCAAATTTTTTGTAAATGAATTATTAATATTCGAAAAAATCTCTACTACTTTGTCCATTTAACCGACTTTCTATCTCCAATAATAACAAAGATACCCATGCAGTCCAACGTCAAATGGGACACCCTGAATTATTAGTTGGTTTTTGCATGTGTATGCAGAGAAATTTGTGATTTTAGTGGGCCTGAAGATGGGTAAAGTTAGACACATGGAATCATCCGGTTTTACTACATATGGTAAATTTTAAAAACGAGAAAATTATTATATTCGTTACTTACTCAATAATAAAATAAAAGAGAAACAACCCCCCTGTGCAATTTTTCTTTCTTTTGTACTTCTTTTTAGCCATCCATTCATTGGAAAATTTAAAAAAATAATAAATTTAGCACAGAAAAGTGTGATTTTCGTTACTTACTCAAAAATACAAACGATAGATAAAAATGATTATTAGCCTCTGCATCTACTGGGTGGATATGAAACTAGGGCCACCCCTGGCATTTCTTTATTTATGGAAATAAAAAAATAAAATTTTAGTATATTATATGATCTAAGAAAACAAATCTTATGGATCGAATAAATTTTTAATTTTACTTCCGGATTATCAGGAAATGGCATCCACTTTCTTATTTTAAATTTAACCCCCTGATTTTTTCTACGTAAAATCAAACATTTGTTAATTTTAAGTATGTTTATGACAAAAAATATTTTTTTTCAAAACTTTAAGAAAAAAATTTGAATTTTTTTTGGTAAAAAAATTGAGTAAAACCTACAAAAACATACATATGGGATATCACAGTAACCGGAAAAAACCCTCTATTTAATTAGAGGGTGGCCCTTATATCATCCCATTTAAAAAAGTAAAGATATTTCCAAAAAACGCTTCGTGAAAATTAAAAAAAAAAATATCTCAAGAACGGTGAAATAAATTTTATAAATTACAATTTATTTTACGTATTTGTATTATTTAAAAATAGTTTTTGTAGGTTTTACTCAAATTTTTTACCAAAAAAAAATTCAACATTTTTTTCTAAAGTTTTGAAAAAAAAATTTTTTTTATCATAAACATACTTAAAACTAACCAATGTTTGATTTTACGTAGAAAGAATCAGTGGGTTACATTTAAAATAAGAAAGTGGGTGCCATTTCCTGATAAACCGGAAGTAAAATGAAAGATTTATTCGATCCATAAAATTTGTTTTCTTAGATCATATATGATACTAAAATTCTAATTTTTTATTTTCATAAATAAAGAAATGCCAGGGGTGGCCCTAGTTTCATTTTCACCCGGTAGTTATATACTAATAAAAAACAAAAAACAAGAAAAAACAAAAAAAAACCAAAAGAAAACAAGAATTCCTTGTATCCAACTTTATACGACTAGTTTCGGGCTAACCCATCATCAGGTATAAATAATTCTAAAAATTAATTACATAACTTAGATAAAATCTGGTTTAATATTGATTAATAAAAAAATGTTAATTGATCTACGTATCAAATTTTATGATTAAAAATTTCATACACCTATGTAGTTAGAATTTTTGTGATTTTTTTTTCAGGATGCATACACTTGGAAAGTTTAAGTTTTTCAATTTTAATACAGAAAATTAAAATTTTCCTTGCGTACCTAATACATAGTAATATAGATCAAAACAAGAAAATCAACTTTTCACCGAAACTGTATGTTATTAGATATTTTAGGCCACTTTTCACGTTTATTCTCGATTTATTTATTGATCATCTGTAAACTTAAAATATTGTTAATTTTACCCATAAACATATTATTTACTAAAATGCTTTAAAAAAGAAATGTGATTGATATCACCATTAACCCTGATACGAAATTCCAGAATTAAATTATCCTTGTACCTGTAAAATAATATTTACCTGTGAATTTAAAGAAAAATGTTAATTTTTACAATAAAACTGTGAAACTGATGAAATGATTATTTTGATATTGGTTGAAGAAGTTATTCTGTTTATTAATGTAATTTTGATAAATTTCTCCAAATTATTCAAAATGTCTTATGGAAATAAAATTATTGTTATTACTTACATATTTGCAAATTTTGAATAAACATAAGAAATTAAACGCATGTAAAATATTTTATTTCTGAAATCCTACTAGGTATAAAATTACCTAAAAATTTGGGAATACTTTTCAGATTGCTCGACTTAAATCTTAAAATTGATTCTTGACATTTACTTTTACTATAAAGGATAAGGAAGGATAGGAATTTCTTCGCTATTTATTAAATTGAAAAATTTTAGTCCAATGAATTTAAAATTGAATATTTTACTTATGGTATAAGTTTTTGATGTACCATCTTTTATTTTAACCCACTTATCCATTTATTGTTAACTTTACGTGACAAAAGTTTCTATAAAAATGTATTTTATTAGAATCTATAATTTGTAATTAGAAATTATTTTCTTATTTCTACTTAAATTTGCATTAAATATTTTACACCTACAGTTTTATTTATTTGTTATAAGTTTTTTAATTTATCGCTGTTTTTTTTAAATCATCTAGATAATAACATATTTATCCATTAATTCTTCAAGTGGGTATTTCTTTGTATTATGCCCAAGTTTGCAATAGATACAAAATAAACACATTAATTATTAATATTCTAAATATAATTTAAAAGTATTAATTTAAATATACATTTTTATTTTTACAAACTTTTATTTTTTTTGGTTAGTTTTTATCCTTAAATATTTTTTTTATATTTTTTTTTATATTTTTTTTATATTTTATTACTATAATTTTTCTGTATTTTTTTATTAATTTTTGATTTTTTTATTTTAGATTTTTTTTTCTTACTTTTTTTCAACTTTTTTAAATTCTTTAGTTTTTTTTCTTGAATTTAGTTTTTGTAATATCATTGTTTTACATACCTTTATACTACACACTGGTTATTTTTTTTCAAGTATTTGTAATAAATACAAAATATAAAAATTTGCTTACTCGGCCATTTTTAAATAAGATAGAATCAAAAATAATAAATTTTCATCCGTAAAAGACTCCAAAAAACTCATTTAAAAGTGCCCGCAAAACAACTAATAGATAAATATAACATTAAAATTTTACAAACTTTTCTTGGAAACCACCAATTATTACATCGACTGTGTTTATCTTACTCAATTGGGTATTTTTTTTATCCATGAGTTTTACAAAATCGAAGACAGTGTTGTTGGTAGTTAAAACATACAAATTTTGAAAAAATTGTTTTACATAATTTCTTTTTATATTAAACCTAGAAAAAAATTGTTTCTTCAAGCATTTTTAAATTGGTTAAAGTTAGTTTTTCTATAAAAAATCTCTTTCTTTTAAAAATGCACGCAGAAGTAATAAATTAAAATTAAAATTTTATATCTTGATCTTGTATATAAAACTCATGCTAATAATTTACAAAACAAAATTCATTCCATAAATACAATGAAAACATTTATTATTAACAAGAGTTAAAAATAAAATAAATAATACAAAAAGCTACTGGTAATGAATTTAAAACAAATTATACAACAGATTTTTATATTATTTATTTTTGTAATAATACAAATTTATTATAATTTATTGTTTTTTTTATATTTAATAGGAGTAATTTTTTCACATTGTTTATTTTTTATATTTTTATTCATGGATCATTGCTGCTGCAAGCAATTTTAAATTTTGGATGATATCCATTATTGATTTATAATTGCTTGCAAAAAATTCACATTACATTTTTTAAGTTACATTATTAAGTTTATAACCCTCATGTAAAAACCATGAGTTATCACTAAATATCATAAAATAATATACATGCAATATTATTTAATGTATAATAATAAATAAAACAAAAATCCAGTAGTTGTTAATTAATTTTAAAATATCATTTATCCATAGATTTTTGTTTTATTATTTTCTTAGGTACCTACATATTATTACAATCACAGTTTAAAATTTTAATAAATAATAAATAACTTAAATTCTTTTTCATTTTTGCTGTTTTTATAGTTTTTTTTTTGACATTTTTTTAAAATTTCTTATTTTTATTTGTTTTTTTTTGTTTTCTGTATGTTAAAATTTTTTTCTTATTATTTTTCATTTTTTTAAATGTCAGGTAATTTACATAATAAATTTTATTAAGTACAAGTTTTTTATTAGTACATTAATTCATAAAATACCATTTCTACAGGCAATTTTAAATTACTCAGTCGGGGTGAATGAAAATTTTTGATATTCATTATTTATATATATTTCTTCCCTGCTTCATTTAAAAGTGCCTATAGAAATAGTTAAAATTGATATTACATTACATGGTTACATTATTAATGTCACTCAATATATTCTTGACAATATTTACACTATTTTAGAGTGTATAAAATTTTTAACATTGATTATCCTTTTATTATTTCTTTTTTTTTTGCAACCATTTTTAAATTAGAACCATGAAAATTTTTTATTTTAGTGCAGGTAAAACATTGATTTATCCTTATTTAAAAGTGGTTGCAGAGAAAGTTGTAATTTTATACAATATATTTGTTTAGACCCCTAAACATTTTGGATCATAGAATTTACATTTACATTAAAATGTTATATTTTGTGCGTATCTTGTCATTTTTTATATTTATTTTTTTTCAATTTTTTATTTATTTCTTTTTCAATTTTTTCTTATTTTTTTTCAATTTTTTTATTTGTTTTTTTCAATTTTTATTTTTAATTATTTTTTTATTTTATTTCTTTTTTTAACATTTTTTTATTTGTATTTTGTCACTTCATTTCACAACTTGATATTGCAGCCATTTTAAAACTACTGCTTCTACGCCATTTTAATTTGGTTGCAAAAACAAATTGTTTTGGTATTACATGGTTACATTATTTATGTTACTCAATATTCAATATATTCATGAGAATATTTACATAATTTTTGAGTGTACAGTTGGTCCCAGCTGGAAGTAGGAGAAAAGTAATCACGATCGCGTATTCTTTGTCCTACTTCCAGCTGGGAGTAACTTTACAACATTTTTTAAAATTGATTTTCCTTTTATTATTTCCTTTTTTTGCAATCATTTTTAAATTAGAGCCAAGAATATTTTTTATTTTAGTACACGTACATTGATTTTTCCTTATTTAAAAGTGGTTGCAGAGAAAGTTTTAATTTTGTACAATATATTTATTTGTTTAGACCCTAAAACATTTTGAATCACATAATTTACAATGCATTAATGTTAAATGTTGTGCGTATCTTGTCATATTTTATTTTTTTTTTTTCAATAGTTTTTCAATTTTTTTATTTTATTTTTCAATTTTTTTATTTTATTTTTCAATTATTTTATTTTTCAATGGTTTTATTTTTTTTTCAATTTTTATTTTTAATTCATTTTTTAATTATTTTCTATTACTTTTTGTCTTTCTTTTATTTTATTTCTTTTTTGCACTTTATTTTACAACTTGAATTTGCAGCCATTTTAAAATTACTGCTTCTACGCCATTTTAATTTGGTTGCAAAGACAAATTGTATTACAATTATATACTTGCTAATGCAAGACTCTCGAAAAAATTTTCAAAGAGTTTACAAATGATTCTAATTAAAAATAACTAAACTAAAAATAATTACAAAATTAATATAAATATTACAAAAAGTAAACGGTCTTTAATTTTAAAATAATACATAATGGATAAGTTTAAAACAACTTTTGTAATATTTATGCTTAAATTTAAATACACATATTTTTAATTATTTTGTTTCTTTTATTTTTAATTTTTTTTTTCATTATAAAACATAAACATTATTTCATATTTGTTTAAATACTTTTTAAGTTTATCACTGAAAGAAAACTTTAACCCTCGTTTAAGAATTGCGACAGGAACATATAATTTAGTATTTTTAGCTTGTTTGTATAAATAATACTTAAGTTATTAGGTGAATACTTCTTGCTTCCAAGTTTTAAAAGTAAAATTTTGAGTAATTAAGTATTTTTTATACAAGAAAGCACTTAGTTTCTAAGTTAATTAAAAATATTACAAAAAACTGTTGGTTAAGTTGGTTTTTTACAACAGATTTTTGTATTACTTTTATGTTGCTTATACAAGAAGTTTTAATGAGTAATATTTTTTTAATTTAAAACTTGTAGAAGCAACTAATATTACATTACATTTGTTTCGACTTTTTAAAAAGAGGATTTTATAACGATTATTTTGGTACCCCATATGTAGGGGTATTATTTTGCATGTGCCTGTAATAAAGATACTTAATAGCTAGTATCTTTATTACAGGCACATGCAATATAATACCCCTACATATGGGGTACCAAAATAATCGTTATAAAATCCTCTTTGACCCGGCATCATTGCATTTAAAAAAAGTGAGATATTTGATAATATCTTCATTAACTAAGTTTAAAAATTAATAGTTCAAAAACCACTTAAATTTTTTTTCAAATTACAATTTTATTTAGGTATTTCAATTATTTAGAATTAGTTTTGGTACTTTTCACCGACTTCGAAAACCTTTTTTTTTTTTTGAAAAAAATTTTTTTTACAAAAAAAATAAAAACTAATATCTCAAAAATACTTCTTTTTTAAAAGTATTTTAAGCCATGAATAAAAATATGGGATGTTACATTTAAAAAAACAAAGTTCATGGTGTTTCCGGTGAAACCGGAAGTGATTTCGAAAATAAAAAATGCACATAAAATTTGTTTTTTTGAACCATAGAACATAGCCAAATTTCAAAGTTTTCTATTCATAAATAAAAAAGTTATAGAGGTGACCTGGATTTCATTTCCACCCGGTATACATTATAATTGTGTTTATAATACAAAGTAATACAAAGACTTGAATTTTTTTGTTAAAATACCTTTGCTGTTTATTTATCAAGTGGCTATTTTTTTTATAATAATAATAACTCTTTATTACCCAACAGCATCCACAAATTTACAATAAATAATAAACATACATTATTTAGGTAAAATATGAATACATAAATAATCATTTATTTTTTTATTAGATTACTTTCTTTATTATTATTTTTTCGATATATTTTGATTCTTTTTATCTTTTGTTTTTTTTGTTACTTTTTTTTATTTTTTTGTTATTTTTCTTGATAATTTTTTTGTTATTTTTTTGATATTTTATTTTGTTTTTTTTTTGTTATTTTATTTGTTTCTGTGGTTTGGATTTTTTTCGTTTATTTTTTGATTTTTTTTTTCAATTATTTTTCTTTAACATTATTTGGTTCGTTCTTACAATTTTTGTTAATTTAAATACATTTTATCTTTTAACTAAGATACAAACATATATTTTATATTTTTGCCTACAAAAACATCGGTAATCGGATTTATGTTAATTTATAAAACTTCAACCTCTGATTTTGGTAGATTGAAAAATACGTTGATTCCTTAACGAGACTTCATTCCAGAAAGTCTTCATTCTTCTTCCTTCTATTTATCCTTCTTCTTCCTCTTCAAACTTCTTCCTCCTCTTTATTATTCTTCTTCATTCTTTGCATGATTTTTGCCTTATCTTTATTAGTTTTATTCTATCTTTATTTATTCTTTCTTGCTTTGATCATCATCGCTTGTTCCTTGTTTATTTCCAAATCACCCAAACCTTGCAAATTTCTTCATCGTTTCTTCATTTTTTTTCATTTCATTTTTACTTGTTTGTGTTTTTTGTTGATTAGTCTTTTATGTTTTTTCAGGAAATCCTTCAATTTTGTAGCAGATATCTTGTATGGATACAAATTCTACTCATAGAGTCTTGAAGTACTACAGTTCCTCCAAAACTCTAGAGTGCAGCACGGGAAATTGGAAATACTATAAAATCATCAAATGGATTGTAACTTCGCATCTTTCTCTTGGTGACAATATCTTGCTGTGAATCCTTCCTCCTCCATTAATGCTACATTCTTTATCTACACTTGCCTCCAACCTCCAAAAAAACAGTTTACGAAATTGGAAATATTAGGAAATCGTCACATAATGTAGGCTATTTTTCTGTTGGTAAAAATATTGATTCCTGACGATATGATATCTTGCTGGGTTTTCATCCTTCCTCCTCTATTCCTGCTTTATATAACCTTGCCTCCAACATCCAAAATACAGCTTACGAAACGAAGTGATTAGTGATTATATTATATTTTCATTCTTGAGGTTACAATTGAGGTACATAATAAATATGTACTTACATATTTTTTTACAAATAAATTTCTTATAAAATAATTTACAAAAAAAAAACAGTGAGAAATTTTATTATGTATTATGTTTTCATTATTATAAATTTATTTTATATTTTTATTTTTGGGTAAAAGTTTTGTGCACGTCGATATAAGTAAGAATAAAAAAATTTATACTTCTTGAATTTCCATGACCTATTTATATTTTTTGATATTTATTTGAAAATTTTAGTAGGTACATCAAAAAACAATAACACCACTTTTTCATATATTCAGGCATTTGCATTATTATAAAGTGAAGTTTAGTATCTGTTAATGTGATACATAATAGGCACTTTGATAAAAATAAAATGTCCATGCATAAACAACGAAGAAACTGTATCAAAACTATTTTTAGGTTTATACATGGTGGTCGATAAAATACACCATAATTTGTAGTAAATTTGTTTTTATAATATTGGTGTAATATATTCACCATAATTTATTTAGTATCTTCTGTTGGCTGATTTTTTAAATTATTATTTATTAAAAAATGGAAATCTAGTAATTTTATTTTATAAAGTAAATAAAGGTTTGATTTTAGTAAAACAGTTTAAAAAATTTGTACTAATTTTAGATTCCTACAAGTTTTTTGAAAATCACCTAAGAATATATCCCCAAATGGCCCAAATCTTCCATGAATACAGGGTGTTCCGTTTATGGTTCAGCAAACTTCGGGGTTAGAAACTAGACCAAATTTAATCGACCAAAATAGTGGAAGTCTAGCTTTTTTAGTTTTAAAGTTTTAGGCTTTTGAATCATAAAAAGCTAAAACCATCCTCTTTCAATAGGTAATAACAGTAATACAAAAACAATTATTAAAATATTGAAAAAATAATTAAAAAGTGAAAAGAATTTAAAAATTGAAAACAAATATTTATTTTTCTTGTTTTTTCTTTGCGATTTTTTATTCAACATTATATCAACCATTTTTGTGTTACCAATTGAAAGAGGATGGTTTCAGCTTTCTAGTAAAAATTTTCTTTTAATTCTACGTACATACAGGGTGTCTCAGACCACCCGTCCACCCCTTTTATTTTGAGAACGCCTTGTCGTACAAGGCTGAAATAAAAAAAAATTATTACCAAAACAAACCCGAAGAATCCATTGGTGCAGTTGTTTTTTTCCGGAACAATCCGGAAGTACCCGGAACCGGAAGTAACTTTCGATTTTTAAATGGCAACATAGGCCGAGTATGGTATCGTTTGAAAGGTCTTTTAAAAAGAAACAACTTTTATAAAAATATTTTTGTAATATCTTGCAAAATTAACAAATTAAACGAAAAAAAAGTATGCAAACAAGTGACCATTGGTCTCTTAAATTATGGAAAAATTAAATCGTTACCATCATCCGCAAATGGGCAACAGAGATTTTTTAAATTGAAACTCTTTTTTGCGTTTATCGCTTTATTCGTTTGAATTAAGGAAAATACATAACCTAAAAAAGTTGATTATTTTTAACAAGCGAAGCAAAAAATACATGTTTCCATTTAAAAAATCATAATTGCCTCTACCCTTACCCATTGAGGATGATGGTAGTGTTTTAATTTTTCCATAATTTAAGAAACTTGTTTGCTTTTGTTTTTCGTATAATTTATTAGTTATGAAAGATATTAAAAAAATATTTTAATAAAAGTTGTTTCTTTTTAAAAGACCTTTCAAACGATACCATACTCGACCTATGTTGCCATTTAAAAATCGAAAGTTACTTCCGGTTTCGGGCACTTCCGGATTATTCCGGAAAAAAATAAGTGCACCAATACATTCTTCGGATTTGCTTTGGTAATAATTTGTTTTATTTCAGCCATGTACGACAAGGCGTTCTCAAAATAAAAGGGGTGGACGGGTGGTCTGAGACACCCTGTATATTGATTAAAAAGTAATGTAGAGTTGTATTTAATTTTCATTTAATTAATAAAGGGGCTGCAAAATAAGTTGTTGAGTATTTCTACGTTGACCTGCAAGTTTTCTAAAATGCATCAAGCGCTTGTATTTTCATTGCAGCGAATTTGATTTTGGGAGTACGTGAGGCGCCGCGCTGTAATTGGGTACGAGTGGGTTGTACTCTTGTTTGGCGCGGAAAACGTGAGGTTGGGTTTTCATTTAAGGGTTGTGTAATAACCCAGGCAGGGTTAAGATGAGTTAGTAGGCTATAAGTAGTTATGTATGTGTCCTGCTCGATGTATCTCTTATAATTGATAATTGTAGTACTCCCCTACTCTGTGTCAGGTATCACAACTTGATTTAAAAACTCAAATTTTCAATCTAGTATGCTGCTCGCATATCTTTCGTTATTCTTCTGTTTTTGTGTCAGGACACAAGTCGCATATCAGAAGAGAGTAAAAATTTTTTACAATTTGCGGTAAACTGAGTAGTTTGGAGAAGTATATTAAAAGAAAAAGCATAGAAAAAGTGGGTGCTCAAGTTTGGTACAAGTACCTACTGTCAAATGTCAAAATTATTGTCGCATAATTGTTGCTATTTTATGGGGAATAGGCGATGGTTAGTGTTCCGTATCAATGTTATACGGATAGAAATACGTATGATACAAACCATAAGCATGGTTTGTATGTATTTCTAAGCATGTAAGTACATGCATGTTAATTATCTACAAGTGTATGTATAAGAAGCACGATTTTATTGACAGTGGAGGATGGATGGTCTTATGTTACATAACGCACAAAGTGCGTCAAGATTTATTGACAATATGCCTTCAATGTGAAAATTCACAGTTAAATATTTCGTATCAATGTTATACGACTAGAAATACGTATGATACAAACCATAAGCATGGTTTGTATGTATTTCTTAGCATGTAAGTACATGCATGTTAATTGTCTACAAGTGTAGGTATAAGAAGCACCATTATATTGATAGTGGAGGATGGTCTTTTGTTCCATAACGCACAAAGTGCGTCAAGATTTATTGACAATATGCCTTCAGTGTGAAAATTCACACTTAAATATTTCGTATCAATGTTATACGACTAGAAATACGTATGATACGAACCATAAGCATGGTTTGTATGTATTTCTTGGCATGTAAGTACATGCATGTTAATTATCTACAAGTGTATGTAAAAGAAGCAGAATTTTATTGACAGTGGTGGATCGTCTTATGTTACATAACGCACATAGTCCGTTAGGATAAATATTTCGTATCAATGTTATACGACTAGAAATACGTATGATACAAACCATAAATATGGTTAGTATGTCTTTCTAAGCATGTAAGTAAATGTCCTTCTGTATTAAAGAAATACGGAAAATAATATATGATTTAATATTGATTATTTGATCAGAGATTACACAAGTACCTATCTGCTTGTAAATATTTTTAGGCATGTATGCACATACACATACACAGTTTATACATTGGTATAAATATTTAAAATAAAGAAATTATAACACTTTTCTTTTCTATGAAGAAATATTTCAGGTTGATAATGATTTTTGATGCAAAAAGTGATATTAAGATAGATTTGTTTGAGTTTTCATCTTTGGAACTTCCAAAGTTAAATCCTGAAATTGTAGTGTTAAATCATCAAGGTAAAAAGAGAAAAGAAAGATTATCAAAGTTGCAGATTCGGATGGATACAGGATACAGGACTAGCGAATATTGGACAAGCACTTGTAATTTTGGTCAATAAAAAAGATGTGGGGGATGTAAAGAAGCCATTAAATATAAAATAGAATGTATCAGTGATGCTAGAAGATTGCCTGAGATAAGAACATTTTTGGCAATATCTTTATTAAATAAAGATGTTAAGGAAACTTTGGAGAAAACTGCCATATGTTTACATGTTTTTGGAGGATCGTTTAAAATCGTCAATGGCGATTCAGCGTTTATCAGAGCAGTTAAAACGTACTCCAAAAACTAACTGTATAGAGGGATTGTCAAAAGTTACAAATAATTAAAACTTTAATCGTTCATTAACAAGTAGTCCGAAGATTCACAAGTTGAGTGGACAAAAAGTCCGGAGAAATTATTATCCAAAGATGTCAACTTATACGACAATGCAGTACCAGCAAGGACATACGAACATAAACGAAAGCTCAACCCGAACGTCGTCACTAAAGGTGAGAAATAGTCCTGGCCACTTAAAATATTTTTAGAAATAAATAATGACAATATTATTCTGTCATGGTAAAGGGCTATAAAACTCCGTTTGCCAAAAAAGGTTATACAACGGGTTGTTCCAAAGGAACAGCAATGGTCTGTTTTAAAGATAAAATTAAGTTGTTTTTTAAGAACAAAATAATAGGAAAATGTAAACCTATGATTTATAGGAAATGATACTATTTGGTCAATACATTCCAAAAATTTTATAATACCCCAAAAAGATAATTTTTTCAGATTTATTATAAATCTTAAAGACTTAAATAAATTTCTTATTAATAAACATTTTAAATTAGAGTTGGTAAACTCCTACGAGATTGACAAAATTTAAATCTTATTTTGCTACAATTGATATAGATGATTGTTAAAAAAAAAATATGTGTAAAACTAAAATTGTTTTGGAACATCAGGAACTTTTTAAACAGGTATAGTTATTGTAAAATTGAGGAAGTCTTACTTCAAATTTGGAGCTACTTGCAGTGTTGTTTGCTTTAAAATGTTGACTTCTAAAAATGTACAAAAATGTACAAAATTAATATTTTATTAATATTAGATAACATTATTTCCGTTTCTTACATAAATTGTATTAGAACCATAAGATTTCAGTAATTAAATAAAATTGCTATGCAAATTTGGGAATTTTCAGAGGAAATATAAATATAGCTAAAAGCGGATTTTATTTCAAGGAATGATAATTATAAAGCTGATAAAGAATCTCCTAGAAAGATATCTCTGTATATGGAGATTGAAATATTAGATTGGATTTTTCAAATTTTTGCTAAGCAATTTGGGATAGTGGATATAAATTTATTTGCATCTTGAGTTAATCGGAAATGCGATAAATTATATCTTATATTCAAGATCTAAACTCAAGCAATTTTACGTGTTCCCATCGTTTTTTCTTTTAATTAAGGATATTAGATAAAATAGGACATGATTAAGCGGAGGGAATCGTGGTAGTATATTTTTGGCCAAGCCTACTATTGAAAATTCTTGGCCCTTATTAAAGATAAATCTATCTTTTTTGAACCTAATGATAATCTTGTTTTTTGTCTTGGCAGGAATTATCCTTTGGCTAGTCAACTTTTCTGGGTGGTACAGAGATTATAATAGGGAATCTTTTGGTAGCTTCCTTAAGTATAAATAAACTTAAACAATATAACTCCAGTTTGAAGTTATAAGGTGGGAGTTTTGTAATGCAACAAAAATTTGTATATTTAATGGAGAAATTTACCATATTATAATAATAAAATCTTTAATGATTTTATGAAACTGCGCTGCATATGGAATATTAAAAAGTCATCGAGCAACTATAAATTTAATTAGTGAAAATTCAAAAAGTAATGATCCCATATATTAAAGAGGGGTTTTAAGAGTATATGCAATAATAGACTATTGAACCAAAATATGTAGTAACTTGGGTTCCACGAGTAATAATAGATTTTCTATATTTTACAGAATCTACAGATAAAATTTCAATAAGTATGCTTTCCAAAAAATTGGTTAGTTTGTTGGTACTAGCTACTGTACAAAGAGTCCAGATTCAACATTAATAAAAATAGCAAATATAAAATGTGGTCCAAAAAGGGGTGATTATTAGAATTCGAGAGGATTAAAACATCAGGCTCAATAAAATATAACCAACAATAATACCTCCAATTTTTTGTATTGCATGTCATTTGGTGAAATATTTAGAAATATTTAAAGAATATAGGGGGAGATTCAACACGTGTTTATGACGGTTAATAGGCCGTAATAACAGTTAGCAAACAAACCATTACTAATGGGTTAAGGAAATTTTAGCAAAAGGTGGATTAAACACATAAGTTTTTAGTGTACATATTACTCGATATACATTAACTTTAAAAGCAGATTTGCAAGAAGTAAATATTAATTTAATCCACAATAAGGCAGGATAGTCCGACATATTTAAGTTTTTTGCTAATTTTTATAATATGCCTATTATATTTCAAGATAATTTTACAAATGATGTATTTAATTTGTTTTAATGATTGTTACAATTGGTTTGAAAATAGTTTATGCTGTTTTCTTCTTAAGTAAGAATCTTCTATTGCATTTTAAAGAGATGAATAAAAATTACTACAGTAATTTTATTCGAACTTATTCTTGACGCTTAAGAGCTCTAAAAGTCTACAATTATCAATTATAAGAGATACATCGAGCAGGACACATACATAATTACAAGATCAAACGAACTTACCTAGAAAGGAAGTTCGATCTTGATTATGTTTGTGTCCTGCTCGATGTATCGCCCCCCCCCCCCCCCCCCCCAATATCCCAGGTCCCATGCGTCAAGAATCAAGAAGCTTTAAAGGAATAACGAAAGATATGCGAGCAACATACTAGATTGAAAATTTGAGTTTTTAAATCAAGTTGTGATACCTGACACCTGACACAGAGTACGGGAGTACTACAATTATCAATTATAAGAGATACATCGAGCAGGACACAAACATAATCAAGATCGAACTTCCTTTCTAGGTAAGTTCGTTTGATCTTGTAATTATACTGGGTTGCGTGAGTGGACCCAGTGAAGTGATTAGAAATGGGTTGCGTGGGAGAACCCAGTGTTAGTAAAAATGGGTTGCGAGGGAGAACCCAGTGTTGGTAGTGAAGGGGCGCTAGGTAGAACCCTAAGGTGTGAAGGGTTTGCTAGAGTGATTTGATGAAGTGTAAAGAAGCGTAAATAGATTAAATGATGTAAAAGGTGAGCTAATAGGCTCATTACAATTGTTGGTGGTTGAGTTGTAACTAGCTGTGCAGGCCCAAGTAGGGGCCTGGCTAGTTGAATAATAGTTGTGTCTAGCTGTGCAGGCCCAAGGAAGGGCCTGGCTAGTTAATTAATAGTTGTAACTAGTTGTACAGGCCCAAGTAGGGGCCTGGCTAGTTAATTAGCAGTTGTAACTAGTTGTGCAGACGCAAGGAGGGGCCTGGCTAGTTAATTGACAGTTGTAACTAGTTGTGCAGGCCCAAGGAGGGGCCTGGCTAGTCAATTAATAGTTATGTCTAGTTGAGCAGGCCCAAGTGGGGGCCTGGCTAGCTATTACGGTCTATCAGGAGCCACTAGCTGCAATCCCAAGGGCTGGAGTTTTGTCATCAACTAAAAGGGACCCAAGGGCCCCGGTGAGTACTATTAAGTATCTCAATGTTGTCTTAAACTAATGCCTGACTCAATGTTGCATGACCCGCTTGCTATATCCACGAATGGTTTATGCTTAACTTGGCTGATTGGCGGAGGTGAATTTTCGGAGCAGGTTCAAAATAATGGAACCGTCCGCAGCGCGGTTTCCCTGTTGTAGGAATTTCAAGGTTGGTGCATTATGTTAAGTAAACTGATTGCAAACAGTGATAAGTGTGTAAATCTTAAGCTCGAAAGTAATTCATTAATTGGTATTTAAGCAGATGAATTTAGTCGTACAATCAAAAAAGACCCCTACATTTATCACCTATATTTTTGCCCTTTTTACAGTAACTAGCAATTTTGTAATTTTTGGCAAAAATTTGTGACTTTCTAAATCTAAAACTTTTCCTTAAAGTTTCGAAAAAATTTTTTTATGTCAGTAACATATTTTAAAGCTTTCAATATATGACATACTAAAATTTCAATTTTATATTTTAATAAATAAACAAATGACAGGGGTGGTCCTAGTTTCGTGAACACCCTGTACACATACAAGATTACTTGATAAAAAAATACAAAACTAAAATAAAAGTTTCTTCAAAATGCAAATATTATAAACGAAACAAAAGAATAAACTTTGGAGAATGCGTCAGCGAACAAAGGAATTGCAATAACCGCTATAAAAATAATTTCCAATTTCCACACCCAAATTTTTACTACGCAATTAACAGCATTAAATATAAATTTTCCTAATGACTTTTTGGTATAAAGTGCAAAATATGAGGTAGCTCTTAAAAATAATAAAGTTTAAATATGTGAATATTTTATGAAAATTAAACCGTGAAATTTTTTTTAAAATTTATTATTAATTTAAGGGTTAAAAAATAGGGGCATAATTTTAATATACGAAATTATAAAACAGAATTATTTAATTTATGGTTGAATTTTGATTTATATTTTATTGCCTACAAAAACCATAAAGAAAAAATATTTTTTTGTAAAAAAATGATCAATTTTGAATTTTGGTAACTAATACTAGGCACTAACCTTTATATTCCAATTATAATCTTTTGTACAGGTAAAAGTGTAATGGATACATACAGATGATTGAAAATTTTGGGCCCCTTGTCTCCTAATTCCAATTCCAATTCCAATTGATAAAAATTACCACACCAATCTTGGAAAATCTTCTAAAACCAATCACTTTTAAAAAATAGAATTAATTAACACTTTTAATCACAACTAACGTTTTTAAATGAGATCCGCACGTAAGTAGTTTCACTATTTCACAGATCCAACACCTTACTGGTGATTCAATGATAAGAGACAATTATATTTTAGTGCGTCCCCACCTTGCATCTTGACCGTCTTTGTATCCTGAAAATCTTTCATAATAATTTGCATAAAATAGAAATAATAAATAAGCATAGGGAAAATTGGGTGAGTAGTGAGTAATGTAGCACATTTTTTTAATCTTTTTTGGGCCCTTTAGTGCCATTATAATAAAAATAAAATAAAGATCAGCTAGCAATCATTAAAAAATTGGTGGTAAAATTAAATTATTTTTTAATCTAAATATTTTTTAAAGATTGTTTGTGTCTCATTCGTGCTATATGACGGCGTAGAAAAAGCCTTATTAATATTTTCAAAAATTAAAATTTTTTGTCATTAACCAGAACACAAACATTGACAATTCACATTAAAAAAATCGGTAAAATGGTTGTAATCTATTTTTAATAATTTTAAGTTTTGAAAAAAAGTTATGGCACTAACAAGCTTAGCAAAGGATATTTCCCCGTGTACTTTGTCCATAAGAAAATCCAAATTTAAAAACGTTTTTTGCTAACACTTTAAAATATCAACATAGATATTTGTACACAATAAGATATAATTATAAAAATGCTGCAACAGCTTATTTATTTGGTTATAACTTTTGAATTACCTCCCCAAAATTTCACGAATTTTCCATAAAATTAGTACTTTTTGGGAACCTTTTTCGGGAACTTCAAATTAAAATGAAGACATAAAGCTATTACAACATACTACTATGAAAAACGGACAAATAAAACTATATCATAATATTCTAACTAAAATGTTTTCCTCAATATTTTTTAATCAAGATCTACTTTTTTAGCTCCAAAAGGAATACTATCCTGATAAATGATAAGTTAAGGGTTTCAATTGATAAATTAGGTAAACATTTTTTAAATTAATTCCAAGTTTTTTTAAGGCTGGGGAATTTTGATTAGTTTTGATAAAAAAATTTTGACGAACGACAATTTTATTTTCGCTCTGTTTATACAGGGTGTACAAAAAGTTCAGGAACGCCCGTTTATTTTTAAAATGAAGCATTTTTTTTTAAATTTTTCAAATAAAAGTTGTAGAATTGTATTAAATATATAAATACAGGGTGATGATAAAGTTTGGAACCTTATTCATAACTGCCGTATTTAATTGTTTTGAGAAAATCGCTCGGACAGGTCAATTTTAGTTTTTAAAATGCCATCTCTTGATATAAAAAAAATATTATTGACGTCACTGGTGCTTTAACAATGACGTCATCAGCGATTTTTTTAAATGGAAGTCCCCCCTTTTTTTACTCATTATCGATAGAAATTCATGTCACTTAAACAATGATATAAAAAACAATTAAATTTTTAAACAAATTTTTGATTAAAAAATCTTAATTCAAAAAAGGAAATTTTTATTTTAACGAAAAAAGTTTTATAAAAATAAATTAAAATGAATTTGAAGTTACCAATAATAACAAAAGAAAGTAAATGTTTAAATAATGCGCATTCTAATGCAAATGAAAAATGTTAAATGAATTTAATAAAATTTAATAAATAGTCTTGAAAAACTAAATTTTTGATTCCATTTAAATGTAAGGAAATTTACAAAAAATAAAATTTTATATCTACCATTTATTGAAATCGGGCAAAATAAATCTTATACAATATTCAAATTTTTCAAATTTAATAGCACAAATTAATTTTAAGTTTATATTAAAAAATTTTTAAACGAAAATTTGTTTACAAATGCAACAATTTTTTTATATCATCGTTTAAGTGACATTAATGTCTATCAAAAACCAGTTAAAAAGATCGATGATGACATCATTGCTAAATCACCAGTGATGTCATTAATATTTTTATTATACTAAGAGATGGAATTTTAAAAACTAAAATTGACCTGTCCAAGCGATTTTCTCAAAAAGATTAAATACGGCAGTTATGAGTTAAATATAGCTTAAAATTCGCACCGTCACCTCCTCCACCAAATTCTGTGATTTTAATTTTCTGCCGTCCAGAGCTGTATATACAGGGTGTTTCTGAACAAGTGTCGAATATTCTAGGAATGGGTTTTTGGACCAATTTTAAGACAAAAAGTAAGAATAATTTTTTTGCTAAAATGCTCCATTTCGGAAATGCAGGGCATTGAAATGTACACATTTTTTTCATAATTTCATTTTTTTTGCATAATTTTTTTCAGATTCTTAAATAAACTTGTATTCTTAAAAACATTCCTAATTTTATCTAATTTTGCACAGTAATAAAATAATTTAATTTTGTAGACATTTAGAAAGAAAGTTATCAAGAAGGTTAAAGAGAGCAAAAAGTTAAAAAAACGTGTAAAAAAGTGAATATTTAATTTTTTTCATTACTATGATGTTGTAAAAAAAAGTTAAAGAGGATTCAAAGGGTTAATTCGCCAGAAAAACGTCACCCTAACTTTTTTTTGAAAATTTGCTAATTCATCTTAAGGCGGCTGCCAATAGTAAGGTGTGTGCAAAATTTGAACTATTTATTATTAAAAATGTAGATTTTATATTAAAAAATTGAAAAAAATTAGTAAACTTCAATGCTCTGCATTTCCGAAATGAAGCATTTTAGCGAAAAACATTATTCTTACTTTTGTCTTATAATTGGTCCAAAAACCCATTCCTAGATTATTCGACCCTTGTTCAGAAACACCCTGTATGTACCAAAATTTTCCCAAAACTTTGCAAATTTTTTCCAAAAAAACTATTTAACCGATTTTAACCAAATATTTTTTAAAACGCGTCTATCCATGGTGTTCACTTTCGGTGAAAATTTGAAACCGGTAACTTTTATAATTTTCGAGAAAAAAAAAATAAAAACCGATTTCCGTGAAAAATTTCAAGCCTCAAAAAATTTTTTTTTTTCGAATTTTTTCAAAATCGACCCCGCAAATGAAATATAATAGAAAATGGATGGAATGTAGGGGGTCATTTGCCCTCTACACCCCCTAAAAAAATTTTTACTCGCCAATAACTAAAAAAAATCAAATTTTTTTCAGGTAATGTATCTTAAAAAAATTTGATATGTTAATATCAGTAATTTTTAGAAACTTATCTGTACGAATTTTTATTTCTTAATTTTAGTTATTAAGAGCATCTTCCTAAACAGAAAATATAGTGGTTTAGTACCCCAGAAAAATAGGCTAGTACGAAAAAGATTTTTGTATAATTTTTTTTGTAGACGATTTAGAAGTCATTTCTATACCTCCCAGGGGAAGGAAAAAAAATTGGAGAATCTACAAAAAAAAATATATTGACCTAAAAGTACCTTAACTTTGGACCCCTCTAATTAATTTTGTGTTAGGTTGCAGAAGGTGACTATCGGTTAAGTTGTAGCCTAATTAATTAAGATTATAAATCTGAAAAAAAATTGAAAATCTAACGAAGCAAACTTGAGTTTTTTCTGGGCTACTAATGCTCGATTTCATGATTTATCACAATTATTCCTCCCAAACTCGCGCGCCCTCTATGGATTCGCATTAATTGTCAGTTATTTGTGAATAATTTGCAAAGAAGCTCCAGAAAAGTGGGATGGATTTTCTATTCCTTGTTATTATCTCCAACGGAAAATTTATCGCGGGCGTCTAGGAAGATGCTCTTAAGCGAAATATGAATTTTTCAAAATACACCTTTACTCACTTACCAGAATGCCATGTTTTATATAAAAATTCATAACTTTTGAACGAAACATCGTAGAGACTTTATTTTTTTTCTATTTTCTTTATACTTTAAATATAAATTATTAACTTTCAAATTTTTAATTTGAAACGCTACACCTTACTTTGCTGTAGACAGATTATAGTGCTGCCAATCATGAAACCTAAAAGAAAAAAAACTAAATAATAACTAGAAATATTATCATAACAAAGTATTTTTTAATTTGAGGCCTTCCAAAAATCATTTATTAACAAATGTGCAAGGTTGTTTTCATTTTATATCTTCTAAATAACTTTTTGGGTAGTTAAATTGCCAGCAAAAACATGCTTTTACCTAATTAACCAATAAAAAATCACTCTATTCTTATAAAAAATTAATTAACTCTTGGTTGAGGACAAATTAAAATGGGTTATTTAAAATTTGTAGTCATTTCAAATTAATTTTATTTCATCAAAATTCACAAAATTGTATAATATAATATTAATCATAAAATATTTTACCCTATATCTTAATACAAATTATGTATTAATATTGAAAAAAACAAATAAATTTTTAAAATATGATTCAACAAAATAATGTTATGAATAATTTATAAATTAAAGCAATGGTATATAAATTTTTTATAAAAAACTTCAAAAACACAATTGTACAACTTTTAAACTTATTTAATTAGCATTTTTCAAATGCCTTTTATTAAGTTCAAACCAAAGGGTGTCCCATTTAATAATCCCAATTACTTTATTGGGTACAGTTTCTGGCACGAAGAAATAGGACACAATAGACGGCACGAGTAATACGAAGCAAAATGCGCCGACGCGACTTGCTGTGCTCCGCGTAAGAGCCGGAGCTAATTCATTTCTTAAAATCAAGCAGCCGCATTCGAAACTCCGCTTGCAGGTCGCAGGAATCATGGCAGACCTTCAACGCAATTCAATTAATCGCATTCATTCGGCGGCGCGGCGCGCTACAAATTATAATAAATGGCTCACAATAATTCTGCTAAATAACATTTCATTTTACTATTCTCTCATTTTATGATATTTACAATGTCAATTAATAATTAATTTCTAATAGGTATTTTGTCGCAAATTTACTAAAAATAGGCATAAAATAAAAGCATTTTTATATTTTTATACAAATTAATTAACTTCGAAGCACAATTGTTTTTTTAAAAAAATGATTTTATTTATTCTCAACAAAATTAACGGTTACAAATTAATAGTTTTGACTCTAATTTAACAAATGATTTAACTCTGACAATATGAATAATTGAATGAATCATAATTATAATAATTAAAGCTTATATAACTTTCCTAATCTACAGACTACAATAGAAGAATAGAAAATACAGATAAATACTAAAAGGGCTGATTAAGCACACACATGCATGAAGCTGCGTAAGATCGGCGATGAGCTCCATGTCATGGGAATGGGGTGAACGGTAGGTAACTCCTCCCCCCTTAGATTCTGGCATCCCTTGGGAGAGACAGAAGTGCTGCTGGACCTGGTGAAGGACTTGATGCTGGTTGTTGTCGTCTTCTAAACCATTGAAGTCCGAAATAACCCAAAATTCCACAGATTACCAAATACAACATAGAAGTCCAAATGCTTGGTACTAGAAGTGTTGAGGTTCTTGGGACAATGGGTAGCTGCTGAACCACAGGAATATCTTCTAAGTTTAATTTTTTAAGATTAATTTCCAACCCATTAAACGTTGAGTTAGTCATTTGAAGAACGCTACTTTCAATTATTGTTGGCGTACCATAAGTGCCTTCTTGGTAATTAATAAATTTATTTCGAAAATATAAGTTGCATTTTCCTTGTTTTACAAGATAGATTCCGATTAAGTGCTTCGTCTGAACTTCCTTCTGGCATTCAAGTTTAACTTCTTCTAACCGAGGAAATACAATTAAGTATTGATTGATTAATTGTAATAACTCCAAATGATTGTCTTTGATATGAACAATAGTGTATTGGCATTTGCTTGCATCTCCGGATAGTAGAATACGTTTTTCACAATCTGCTGGATGGTTTGTAAGCAGATTCGAAGAGCATTGGAAAGCTTTAGGGCTCTTTGTACATAATTGATTCAGAGGCAAAACTTCATCTCCTGATTTTAATAAATACCGAATATTTGGGATAATTGTAGCATAATTGAACCCGTGTTTAGTTGGAATAGGAGTTAGGTAATAAAGTTCAAAAGTTTTTTCATAATTGATAGGTACCGAAAGAAAGTAAGTAATTTTGTTTGGCTCAACGTTGCAATTTACTTTTATGATTGATTCATAATCCATAATATTTTCAATTTTTAAATCTAATGGTAGTTGATAATTATAATGAGTCAGAATTTTCACTAGTTCCGAAAATAAATCTTCAGGTTTAATAATATTTGAGAGTATTCCTAGATTACAAAACAATAATGAATTTTCAATAGTCTCGAAAATGTTCAAAATGGCATTGTAAAGGCTAATAAGTTGATAATATAAATCCTTCGCAAATAATACATTCTGAATTTCAATTTGACCTTTTAGTACCACGGATACTTGCATAATTTTAGACCTTAGGACCAATTCATTGTGTTCAATATTTTGTAAAGTTTCATTAAATTTTTTGATTAATTCTGTAGTTACGCTATATCCCATTTGTAATTGATTTCTTATATTATTCTCATTTTCCTGCAAATGATTTAGTATCTTATTATATTTTTCTCCATCATTTGAATCTAGATTCCCGGTTATCATTTTAATAACGGTTCCAAGACCATCGACCAAACCTCTTTTCATTCTTTTGTTATTTATATGCGCCCGTAAAGATATACTATTAATTTTATCATTAATAGAGTTTTTTGTATAATTTAATATTTTATTATAATTTCCAAAATCCCTAGTGAATTTTGAAGTATTCTTAACTACATTCATTAAGAATTCACTTTGCACATTTAATTTCTTAATTTCTATGTATAAGGGTTCTAGGTTATAATAGTGAACAAGCGTATGTTCAGTTCTTTGCAACTTTGCTGCACCTAAGTTGATCGGAAGAATCCCCAAGTTTTCTGTTAGATTTGTAATTTCCACCGCTTGGGTTACTGCTCCCATGAGGGACCTGAAATGGAGTTATCTCTTAAAGGTAATCCTAAATAGATATGAATTGTTACAGCCAAATCATTAAAAAGATAATGGATCATTGATTTTACTATTTCATAATCCAAATTGTCCAGACCACATCCCAATTTTGGAATTGCTAATTTAGTTATATTTTTATTTTTACAAAAGTATTTTAAATTAGTTAGTGTTTTAAATAGATCTTCGTGAGTGGGTTTATCATAATATCTAAGTTTTGTGATTAAATAAATTACATATCTATTCTGATCATGAACAAAACACAAGGAATGTAATGAAGCATTTTGTGCCTTCAAAAGTTCCACCTGTCCAAATCTCTGTTTAAAATCTAGAGCTATGCCTGCACCCATATGCAAATCTTTACTCACGCAGTGAGCGAATGAAAAATCAGTAGGGGCACAGAATAAATTATCATGAACCTCAGTTATATTTGAGCTAAAAGAAATGTTCGAATTGCCAAGACAAGTTTCAAAATTTTCAAAGTTTAAAGATTTTTTAAGTTCTTTAGTGGGCTTCTTTATTTTTAGATTTTTAACGCGAGGTCTCTTAATATCTGACAAATGGATTTTATCAACAGTATTATGATGTTTAGTAACAATTTGAGCAGTTTTTAAATTGGGATTAATTATTTCAAGATTTTGTTTTTTAAATTTATTTTTTGTTTTAGATTGTTTTTGTTTATTTTGCACGAATATTTCTTGTGGTATTTCTGGCAAGTCTTCTCTAGTTTGGTTCCTTTTATTAATTACATTTTCCTTAGTAGTCTGAATTCTTTCATTAATTTCATTGTACATTATTTTTAATTTATCCCTATGATTTATTATATAATTATTTACTAACTGTGCTTGAATATCAACATTAAACGGGTCATTAGATTCACTAAAATGTCCAGAAATTATCTCACATGGTTTTAATTTAGTTACCGAGTGAATTGAATTATTGTATGCAAGGACTGCATAATTTACTTTATTTTCAATTGTTTCTTTTTTAAAGATTTCACGATTATTAAGTAGTCTAATATGTTCTATAATCGTGGAATGAACTCGTTCGATTATTCCATTGGAATCCGGATGTTGTGAACTAATGAAATGCAAATTTATTTTATGTAATTCTAATAATTCCTTAATGACAGAGTTCTTAAATTCTAAATGATTATCAGCTATTATTTGATTGGGAATCCCATGATGGGAAAAGTACTTAATTAAATTATTAGCTATTTCGATTGCTTGATACGAATTTAATCTATATAACTGGGTATATTTTGAAAATGAGTCAACTAAAGTTAAAAACTTAGCTCCTTCTAAAGCAATACTATCGATAAATAATATTTCGAATGGTTTAGTTGCAGTTGGGGTAATATTGTATTTTAATTTCAAGGGACGTCTCTCGTATTTACACACCAAACATGTTTCGCATTGATTAATAAAATTTTGAATAGTTCTTCTCATATCAACCCAGTAATACTTCCGTTTTAATTCAGCGTCAACTTCATCTATACCTCGATGATTTGTTATTCCTTCGTGGTATGATTTAATTATATTAATTACTTCATTATCGTCCTCAATATCTAATAGTTTTTGTGTACAACGTACAAAATTTATATGCGAATTTTTAAAGTGTTTCTGTAAAACTGTACTAAACTTTTCATAAATTGGAGATTCGAAATATAAATGGTACTTTACTTTAGGGACTATATAATCTTTCATAAACTTAATAACTTCATTCTCAAAATTTACTTTTGCAAATTTAACAGTAAACCTCATTTTCTTACCATTAAACAATTTAATCTCATTCAAATTTAGTCGTGATTTGGATTTTGTAGAAAATTCAATTTCGGATATTATTATTTGGTTATTACCAAAATTAACTGGTTTTTCTAAGATGGGAATTCCAAATATGGGATTCTCTATATTTGAATGAACCGTAATTCCGTCATCATTATTTTCATTAACTTCATTTTCGGCTTCCTGAATTATTTCACCTTGATCGCTTATACATCCGGTCTCAACTATTAAGGATTCACTATATTTTTTGGTATTTTGATTTCCTGATTCTTTTAAAAAATCATTTAAAAATTCATCTATATCTATTAGATCATTGTGATCGTCGTGAACATTTAAATCAATTCGCGAAAGAGCATCTGCGTTTTTATTTAAAATCCCTTTTTTATAAACAATTGTATAATTATATTCTGAAAGTTTTAACCGCCATCGAATTAATTTAGAATTAGGTTCTTTAACTGACATAAGCCACTGAAGAGGTTTATGATCAGTTACAATTTGAAAAGTTCTACCAAACAAGTAGGGCCTAAAATATTTAACTGCCCAAATTATAGCAAGGAGCTCTTTTTCTATCGTAGAATAATTAGTCTCCGAAGTATTTAAAGTCCTACTCGCATAGGCTATAGGTAAATCTGAACCAACCTTCCCCTGTGATAATACGGCGCCAATTGCAAACTGACTAGCATCCGTTGTTAGAACAAAGGGTCTAGAAAAATCTGGATATTGCAACAAGGGTTCATTAGTTAATAAATTTTTGCATAGATTAAAACAATTAATATATTCTTGATTTTCAATATTTATAACTGCATTTTTTTTCAAACATTTAGTTAGCGGTTTGGTTAGATTAGCAAAATCCTTTATAAATTTACGATAGTAACCTAACAATCCCAGGAATCCTTTGATTTGCTTTGTGGTTTTCGGAATTGGATAATTTTGGATAGCAGTTATCTTGTCGGGATTAGGACGAACACCCTCAGGAGTCACAATATGCCCTAAATAAGCAACCTCTTTTTTTAGAAATTCCGACTTATCTATTTGAATCTTAAAATTTGACTGGCGTAATCTCTTAAAAACTTCCCTTAAATTTTGAATGTGCTCTTGCAAGCTTGTGCTAAAAACAATTATATCGTCCATATAAACTAAACACTTATCATTTTGAATTCCACGCAAGATATTATCCATTACCCTTTGGAAAGTGGCTGGAGCGTTTTTTAGGCCAAAAGGCATACGCAAAAATTCGTAATGACCATTTTGAGTATTAAACGCAGTTTTCTGAGTATCACTTTCATCAATCTCAATTTGATGAAATCCAGATGCAAGATCCAAAGTTGTAAAATAGTGACAGCGACCCAGCTTATCCAACAAATCGGTAATGTTAGGCAATGGATAACGATCCCCTACGGTTTTCTCATTAAGTTTCCGATAATCAATAACAACGCGCCATTTGCGTTTCCCGGACGCATCTAATTTTTTTGGTACCACCCAAATGGGTGAGGACCATGGACTATATGAAGGACGTATGATATTTTGTTTTAGCATTTCTTGAATTTGATTATTTACTTCGTCCCGATGGACTTCAGGATATCTATAAGTTTTTGTATAAACGGGAATTTCGTCCGTTGTAATTATTTTATGTTTTATTTGATTTGTAAAACTTAAATCATTTCCATTAACATGGAAAATGTCAGCGAATTCCTTTATTAATTTACTAATTACTTCTCGTTCTTCACTATTCATGTGATCTGAACGGATTTGTGAAAGATCAAATTTATTTAAATTATTAGACATTAAATTAGAACTAGGATATTCCTCAGTAAAATCATCATATTCATTGATTGATTCTACGATAAGAGGTTTTAGTAACCTAACAGAAACATCTTTATCAGTTGGGTTAATTATTGTGCAATACGCTTGATTATTATGTACCGTCGTTAGGCACTCAGGAATTTCTAAACTATTTTCTTTAAGGCATGGTATAATAATATCTCCATTTTTTATATTCTTAATATCTACAGCTATAACTTGTTCAGATCGAGCAGGTAGTACTATGCACTTCGTACCTGTCTCCTGAATTTTACCAAAATTAAGGTTAATTTCGCAATATGGAGTATTTAATATATTTTTATCATAATCAATACAAGCCTTTAATATTTTTAAATTATCGTTCCCTAATAAAATATCAAAATTAGAATGAAAGTTAAACAAGTAAAATTTTAATTTATTTGCAAACTGCGTTTTAAACAATGATTTCAAAGGTATAACGGCACTATGATTTCCATTAGTGTTGCCATGTGCGCTGGCCACGCTAAATGGATCATTTCTAATACTTCCTTTAAAATTCTTAATTGCAATTGCAGGATTTACAAATGAACGGGAACTTCCAGTATCTATAAGTATCTTAAGATTAAATATTGGTTCAATAATATATGGTAAAGTACTAGAATTATTTATCAGGCTCATAAATTCTATTCCTGATCTGATTGAATCGTCGGAGATTCTATTCCTAAAAAATTAGCTCTAGTAGCTGGCATGTTTTCGTCGATGGTGAATAGCTGATTTTGCTGTGGTCTAACTGTATTATTTGTAGAAACCGACATAGGAGTAGGTCGAGGAAGATTATGGTTCTGTTGACCATTATGATTATTCTGATTATTCTGATTAGTATTATTAAAATTTCTTTGGAAATTGTTTCGAAAATCATTATTGTAATTATTGAATCTTCGATTAAATCCTGATCTATTCCTATTAAAACCTTGATTAAAATTATTATTAAAATTATTAGAGCGCTGATTAAAATTGCTGTTTGAATTAAAATTATTATTTGAATTAAAATTATGACTCAAATTATTATTTCGTAGGAATTGTCTTGAAGTACTAGGAGGTTGATAAGGTGCTCTTGGAATTTGCGTTCTATTTTCTATTTGAAAATCATTAGTCAGCATGTGAAGTGCGGCATTTAAATCTCGTGGGTTTTTTACTCGCATCTGCGACCCAATGGGTTCTTTTAACCCACGCAACAGCACACGTAAAGCGTTATCGCGGAAAAATTGGATTAAACTAACGCGTTCAACCGCATTTGCATTATGAGTCGTAATATAAGAAATTTGTAAATTTAGCAATTTTTGTAATTTATTATAAAATTCAAATGGAGACTCATTAAAATTTTGTTTTAGATTTATTATTTCAAAATTTAAGCTAAAGTGATCTCTTTTATCACCATAAGAAGTTAGAATTGCATTTTTCAAATCGTCCCACGAATTTATTATATTCGACGAAATATTAACAGCTGCTTGGCCTTTAATTTTTGCAAGTATACTTGACATTAAATACACATTTTGAAAATTTTCTGGTACTCGTGCGTCATAAAAAGTAGTTACTAATTTTTCACATATTTCAATAAATCTAGCAACTAATTCGGATTCACCGTAAAATTCGGGAATCATTTGTAAATATTCCGTTTTAAAAGCCATTTCGTCTTGTCGGGAAATAGGTGAACGTGAACGATCTCTACCACTAAGTGGATCACTAGTACTAGGTTGAGAGTTAATATTTGAATTTCCCGCTAATTCGGTCATCAAGAGAAAAAGTAAAACCTCATAAAACAATTTTTGTACTTACATAAGCATCCAAATCTCCAACGTCATACCAAAGTTTTTTGAATCTCTAAGTGTCTCGATGTTTGGAGAGCTTTGAGTTCCGCCTTGGAATCTTCTTGGAGTACCAAAGTTTTGAATCTCGGAGTGTCTCGATGTTTGGAGAGCTTCGAGTTCCGCCTTGGAATCTTCTTGGATTTCTAACCCCGTGAATCGTAAAAACGAAAAAACCAACAATATTCTCTTGACGGTTTTCAGGGTATCCTACCGACTGCGCCAATTAATTAACTTCGAAGCACAATTGTTTTTTTAAAAAAATGATTTTATTTATTCTCAACAAAATTAACGGTTACAAATTAATAGTTTTGACTCTAATTTAACAAATGATTTAACTCTGACAATATGAATAATTGAATGAATCATAATTATAATAATTAAAGCTTATATAACTTTCCTAATCTACAGACTACAATAGAAGAATAGAAAATACAGATAAATACTAAAAGGGCTGATTAAGCACACACATGCATGAAGCTGCGTAAGATCGGCGATGAGCTCCATGTCATGGGAATGGGGTGAACGGTAGGTAACTTACATATTTATTATTTATATATTTGATAAACAGAACTGATTAAAAATAGGTAGATTTTTGGTCAACATTTTATAAAATTTTTTGAATAAAATAAACCATAATTTGAGTTTATAACATTAAATAATTTAATAAATACATAAAATAAATTACTGTTGCGTATTCATAACAAAAAATTACATAAACAATAAGTCCCAATAAATAGAAATAATAATAGATAAATTATTGTTCGTAATTTGTAAAAAAGTGTCAAAAGGCAAAAGCCAACATTTATAAAAATGTCGCTTTAGTTCCAATAATCTATTAACAAATTAACAATTTTATGAATAAAAAAAAACTAAAATTTACCCTGATAAATCTTAAAAACATAATAAATATATTTACAGATATTTACAGGTATTCACAGATACTTACAGATATTTACAGATATTTACAGATATTTACAAGATATTATATAAATATTGACTCCCAACGAATAGGTAATAGTATGTTTAAAATTTAAACTAAAGAAATATACAACAAAATATTTATATTTCTCAAACCAAAATATTTCAAAACAAATGTTATAGTAGTTAATAACTTTTTAATATTTTTAAAACAAAAACTATTAAATTAATAATTTTAAAATACGGGAAACCAATGTTACAATTTTGAAATTTACAGAAAATAAACTTTCTGAAATTTTTAAGTCAAATCAAAATTTGGTTTTGAAATTTTTGAACCCAAAAATTATTACAACAAATAAAAATACCCTTTATACAAAAATAAAGATCAAATAGAAAATGAATGGAATAAGGTGACCCCAGATATATAAATGTAATAAATTAAAATTCGATATAACAAGACAATAATTCACAAACTAATTAAAAATTACCCTTAAAAATCCCTATTACTCCCTAATATTTTACATACGACCCACCCTTTTCAATAACTGTTAGCAGACGACCTTCCATTGAGTTAACTAAATTTTGTCAAATATCTGGGGCCACCTCATTCCATAAACCTTGTATATGATCTTTTAGGGCGTCGCGATTTTGCAGGTTAATATCATTCCTCCAGCGCTTTACAATAATTCCCCAGATGTTTTCGATGGGATTCAAGTCTGGGGACTTGGCAGGCCAAGGTATGCAATTTATGGTGCCAGCATGTTCTTCAAGGTATTCCCTAACAACGCGAGAGGTATGAACGGAAGAATTATCCTGGACCAATGTTATTGATCCTCCAACTGCCACTGCCAATGGTAAAATGTGATCATTCAATATTTCCACGAAATTCTCACCGTTCTGCCTCTCACTTACGGGAATAAAGTCCCCAACGCCATGTGATGAAAACCATCCCCAGTATGCCTGCGTGATTCTTCCACTCCGTTTATTTTTCACAACATACCGCTCATCAAATCGGGTACCAACAGGTCTAGTGACGTAACATTTTGAACTGCAGTCTGTACCAAAAACCTTTTCATCACAGAATACCACATTTTCCCAATTTTCATACAAGTGTCCCACTGCGAAATTTACTCTGGCTTCCAAATGTCTAGGCAAAAGAAAAATTTTTGAAGCCGCTCTTCTCCTATTCAGACCTTCGGCTTTCAGTCTTCTGGCTACTGTCGAAGTGCTGGCTCGAATTTCAGTTTCGGCTAAGATGTCCGAATAGGTATGAAACGGATTGTTCCTAGCGTCTTCAACAATAGCAGCATCCTGTTCCGCAGTGGTCACTTTGGGTGTTGGGTGTGATG
Source organism: Stenus bimaculatus (assembly GCA_963971135.1). NCBI lineage: Eukaryota > Metazoa > Arthropoda > Insecta > Coleoptera > Staphylinidae > Stenus > Stenus bimaculatus. Next base: position 15,592,676 of record OZ020183.1, read on the forward strand.
GTCTAACATTAACATTGCCCTCTTCTCTGAAGCGATTGATCCACTTATGGACGCTATTTTTCTAAATAAAAATATTTTATATCAATATCAAATATTTTTTTAAACTTCTTTAATCTTGTTATAATTAAGGGATGAGAGTCTAACATCAAATAAATACCGGATGTAAACGATACAAGGGTGACCTCTATAATTTCTTTATTTGTGAAAAAGAAAGTTTTAAAATTTGATTATGTTGTATGGTTCAAGAAAACACATTTTACGCACTATTTTTTTAATATCTCTTCTGGTTTTATCGGAAATAATATCAATTTTGTTTTTTAAATAAAATTTGTGATATTTTTTAATTTAAAATTATTCAAATAGTTTTTGAGATATTAATTTTTAAACTTTTTTGAGGAGCATATTTCCAAATGCCCACTTGCCTGTTCTAGAAATTTATTTCTAGATTAAATTAGAAAAACAAGCCCTACATATGGGGTAACAAAATAATCGTTCTACAAGCTACTTTTTGAAAAACAGAGCGGCCCGGCATCTTTGTATTTAAAAAAACAAAGTTCAAAAATTAATATCTCAAGAAGTATTTGAATAATTTTACAAATTACCATTTTATTTGGGTAGTTGTATTATTTAGAATGAGTATTAGTAGTTTTGATCACCTAGGGATGACGGAAAAAATTGTTTTTAAATTGTCTAATTTTCAAACATTAAAAAAAATATGAAAAACATACCTATTTTCTAAAATTGTTTTAAACTATGATAAAAAAATGTGGTGTTACATTTAAAAAAAACATAGTTATTTCCGGAAAAACAAACAAATTAGTGCATAAAATGTGTTTTCTTGAACCATACAACATAGTTAAATTTCAAATTTTTATTTTCATAAATAAAGAAATTATTGAGGTGACCGAACTCTCGTTTACACCCGGTATATCCCCAATAATTTTTATGTTTGAAAATACCTAAATTTATTTTAATATTTGCAGACATTTTGTAAAATATTTGTTGACTAATGTCATATTATAATAATTTATAATAATTCCATCATCGTTTGATCGACGATGTTTCTAGTTCTAAGAGCTAATTAATTACATATAGTTCTTAGCTAACTAATTTTAAAATGTTATCTTTGTTAGAAACACTTATAGTTTCAGTTTTAATCGTTACTGGATATGTTAATTCATTGAAATGTTATTTCAAAAATGAACAATGACAAGATGGCGTGCATGCAACATATTGCAAAAATTAAATACTTTGTATAAAATCTGTTCAATCACTCAAACTACTGAGTATATGAAGTAAGAGAACATTTTTTAAACAATAGATAAAATAATGCCAAAATACTATTACCTATTCGTTGGGAGTCAATATTTATATAATATCTTGTAAATATCTGTAAATATTTGTAAATATCTGTAAATATCTGTAAATATCTGTAAATATCTGTAAATATCTGTAAGTATCTGTGAATATCTGTAAGTATCTGTGAATACCTGTAAATATCTGTAAATATATTTATTATGTTTTTAAGATTTATCAGGGTAAATTTTAGTTTTTTTTTATTCATAAAATTGTTAATTTGTTAATAGATTATTGGAACTAAAGCGACATTTTTATAAATGTTGGCTTTTGCCTTTTGACTCTTTTTTACAAATTACGAACAATAATTTATCTATTATTATTTCTATTTATTGGGACTTATTGTTTATGTAATTTTTTGTTATGAATACGCAATAGTAATTTATTTTATGTATTTATTAAATTATTTAATGTTATAAACTCAAATTATGGTTTATTTTATTCAAAAAATTTTATAAAATGTTGACCAAAAATCTACCTATTTTTAATCAGTTCTGTTTATCAAATATATAAATAATAAATATGTATAAAAATATAAAAATGCTTTTATTTTATGCCTATTTTTAGTAAATTTGCGACAAAATACCTATTAGAAATTAATTATTAATTGACATTGTAAATATCATAAAATGAGAGAATAGTAAAATGAAATGTTATTTAGCAGAATTATTGTGAGCCATTTATTATAATTTGTAGCGCGCCGCGCCGCCGAATGAATGCGATTAATTGAATTGCGTTGAAGGTCTGCCATGATTCCTGCGACCTGCAAGCGGAGTTTCGAATGCGGCTGCTTGATTTTAAGAAATGAATTAGCTCCGGCTCTTACGCGGAGCACAGCAAGTCGCGTCGGCGCATTTTGCTTCGTATTTACTCGTGCCGTCTATTGTGTCCTATTTCTTCGTGCCAGAAACTGTACATATATTTATATAGATGATATAATTAAACAGAAATATTTGTCATGATTAGTCGATCTCTTTATGAGGACACATGGTGTTATTTTAAAATAATACCTTCATACATTTTAATTTAGTGAGGATTAAAAATGTCTTCTGATCAAAAATATTATAAAACAAATTAATGGAAAAAATGGCATGATTAATAATTACTCTAGCATAATAAAAAAAAAGTAAAAACTGTCTTTGGTATAGTTTATAAAATATTAGTGAAACAAAATATCAAATATCCATAAATTAATGAAGATAATAACTTAAAACTAATTGAGCTATTACAGATAAAAATCTTTAAATAATAATAAAAATTAGATTTTTACCCAAATCTTGTTAAGAGTAATTTCTTCCACTGCGCGCTGATTTTAACGTTTAAATACTAAATTTAAATAAAAAATGGCAATGATGGTAAATTTTTGCATACCAATTGAAAACTATTGCACAAATTATTTATATTTTTGTATTTTGCTTGCTCTTCTTTGCTTAATTTCCAGTCGAATCATCCTGCCAAAATATCTTCCTTATTTTTTAATATTTTTATGTAAGTGCAATAAAATGAAATAGAATCATAAAATTGTTGTCTAAAAAATAGCTGATTATTTAATTTTTTTATTTATTTTTGAAGATATATTTGACTGAAAAGTAACAAAATACAACTAAATTTAAATATTTGTCCCAGCTATTATTTAGATAATGTTTTTTAGATTTGATTCCATTTTATTGAATTTCAAAATATTAAAAAATAAGGAAGATATCTAGGCAGGGCGGTTTAAAAAATAAAATGGCGTCAATTTAAAAGCAACGACCAAGTAAAATCGACAAATATAAATAATATGCGCAATAGTTTTCAAAGAATGTTTCAAAATTTGCCAATCGGTGCTATATTTTATTTAAATCAGATATTTAAAATTGCCTACATCGGCGTGACAATGACCGTTAAATCTTTTTAAATTTTGGGCTGTAATGGACTTTTTTCCATGGTTATTACTTCTTTAAAGATTTTTAGTTTTGAGCAGAATTTACCTATTGGCGATTTAAATTAATTTTTCCCGCCAAAAATGACGTCAGAAGTAGGTCATTGCAATTTCGACGTCAACCCGTTAGTTCCGCATTCGGCCGGAAGAGGGAGATTGATCAACTTAAAAAGCCATTTAGGACCAGTTGCACAGTTGAAACTTAAAGCGACACTTAAACTAAAAAATATGATAGAAATACAATGGGAAATCAGTCATTTTTTTAGTTTCGCTTGAAGCTTAAACTTGAACTGTGCAACTGGGCCTTATAATGTAATATACTTATCCAAATAAAAACAATATTTTATTAGTATATTATTCAACGAGCGAGTAATAATAGCCATTGCTCACGAAGACCGAAATTGCGACACGAGCCGGCAGGCGAGTGTCGTAAAAGGTCTGATCGGTTCTAATCAAATTGAACAAGTATTTCTCACTAATTCGAATAATGGCCCTGTAAATAGAATGGATAATATTTATAGTGATTACAGTTTTTATGAAAAGTGTTGATGAATGTGCAAGGAGTAAAAATTCCAGTTATCAAGGCTGCTGCTCCAAACATTCCTGCAGTTGCAGCATACTTTTGCTCAACGGTCCTACAAAAATTATAATAAATATTTAAATAATTGAATTTTTTTAAAAACGAACCTAGGAGCATGCATCATTCCTAAAGCGCTAAAATATCCACTTGTTAAACCCATGGTTATGGCAGTGATCCAGTAAAGCCAATCGTTGGTTATTAATACTGGTAGGGCTCTTGTAACGGCATCATTATTAATTTGATAATTGCAAAGTAAGAAAAGTGGTATGTAAAGTTGCTCCCAGCTGGAAGTAGGACAGAGAATACGCGATCGTGATTACTTTTGTCCTACTTCCAGCTGGGACCAACTGTACAATACTCTTAACGTAATAGGGATCCATAAATATTTTGCTTTAGGCTAAAATAAATTATGTTACTTACTTGTACGTATCACAATTGATTAACTTACAAATTGGAAAAGTCCTGCTAAATAACTTCCAGTCATAGCAAAGAAATTGAAAGTAAGAAAACAGGTAATTGTTGTAAAGTATTTATCAGTAATAAAGAAATTTTCATCGCTCCTTTTAATACCTAAAATAAACTATTAAAATTCTAAACATAAACTCGGGTAAAATTTTAATACCTGCGTGAACTGCTGGGAAGACTGATAGAGTACAAAAGAATACAAAAAATATATTAAATAACTGTGGTAACGCCTTTTTAAATATGTAAAAATATGGCACTTGTATATTTTTTCCTTGATTATTAGATTTTTGTAATTCTTTTTGTTCCTTCAGCTCATGATGCCGATAAAATCTCTAAAAGACATAAATTATTTTTTTTTTTGTTAAAAAACTAGTCATACAAAATATGTATCAAAACAAACCAAGAGTACAAAAAGTGCAGTAATAAAATAGTAAATAGCAGACATTCGTTTACTTGATGCGAATGTGTCCGAGAGTATTAAAACTACAGATGTAAATGTTCCGCTAATATTTGAACCCAAAACAACAGCACCAGTGTATTTAAAACACCCACACTTACCCCATTTTAATAAAAATATTTAACCAATTAAATATTACATTAGGAACTTGTGCAGCAAACCCCAAATATTGCAAAAATGTTACTGCATAATCTAGCTCTTGACCTATGTAATCCTTTCCTAATTTATACTCGGTGAAATACTGAAAAAAAAATTAAGATAATTTTATGCGAATCTAAAAATCGCTAATATAATTTTGATTTTCGCATTTACAGTAGTACAGGTAAACGTCGTTTTGCGCCGGTTCGATTTACGCCGATTCACAATTACGCCGGTTGGTGCCGGGGTGGGATTTTCAGAGTTAGTTTTCGTTTTGTTTTTAAGAAAAATAAAAAGATATGATTATATTTTTTATTTTATTATAAAATTGAAAAAAAATATTCAATTTGTAGTTTTTTTATGAGCGACAATAGTGATTCAGAACCCAAACATTGTGCGAAAAAAGCACGAAAAATGTGTTCATTTTACGCTGATTTTTTTTTATGCTGGCGTTTCTCGGAACGGAGCCCCGGCGTAAAACGACCTTTACCTGTAGTTTTTATTTCCTCTAGTAGCGCTGTTGAATATAGGGTACGATCCGAGTGGAGCATATGTAGCATATGGAACGTACAAGGTGATCCGAATGGAACTTATCGTTCTTAAAACCGGGGCCTGGTGATTCCTGCTGCTACATATTTCGGGCATATCGTGCCTCAACTACGTGGGTCGAGTTTGGTATATGGGCATGCGCAATGGGCACTGTATATGGGTATACTCCGAATGGAGCATATGCAAGTAGACAACGTTTTAGGTGATCCGAGTGGTGTGCGCGCATATGTAGCAAGTTCATTAGAATCGCTTTTCGGCCCAATTTTCGGTCAATTATCAATACGTTGTCAACAAAATTTTTTCACATTAATAAAAGTACTGAATTTTTAATATTATCTGTATTCTGTATTGCGATAAACTTTGTAATTGCTAATAAATAAACTAAACACAAAAAGGAAACAACTAACTCCTAAGGATGTGAATCAGACAAATATAGTGCCCATTGCGCATGCCCACATATCAAACTCGACCCACGGAGGTGATGCTCGATATGCAGCAGCAGGAATCAGCAGGGCCCGCTTTTACGCATGATAAGTTCCATTCGGATCACTTGGTATGTTCCATATGCTCCATTCGGATCGTACCCGGTATATGCGGTTTTGCAGGTTTACGGTGCCTAGAGTGTTCCGAATTGAAAACACGTATATGCAGCATATAGGTAAATCGTGATGTTTTTCATCGGATTTTATGCTGGAGAAGTAAAATGTCAATTTTCATTATAAAAATGTGTAACCAATTTCTTATTTCATCTTATCCATTGTATGTGCCTCTGCTTTATAAAATAAATGTTATAAATTCATTCGTAAAATTAAATTTAAAATGAAGGAACCGCTTTTATATATTCTGGAGTCAAGTGAAACTAGAGAATCCTCTAAAATTAAAGAGGATATAGCTGAAAAATAGCGAATTCTCAATCAAATAACCAATTTAAAGATGATTAAAACGATTGCGCATGCCTGCATACGAAGCCACAGCTCGGGAGTTGGTGCACGAAATAGCAGCTATGCGTTGCAGGAATCAAATCTCTTGCACGATATATTCAAATCGGAACGCTTTATAAGCTCCATATTGCCGCATATACCCAATTCGGAATGCACCCACTTAAAGCGTTGGCACAGTATAGGCAACTACCAGTAGCGACACTTCATATAAAAAACGGGGTACGTTTTTGGTGACCTTGAAAACGTCAGCGTATCTGGTACCATTGAGTTTAGAATTTCAAATAGATTTTTTAATTCTGTAGTTGTCAAATAATAAACTGTTCACTTTAATTTTTTGGAGATACGGTAATTTATTTATGTGTAAGTTCATACATAATGTTTACAGTTTTAAATAAAAACAATTAATAGTTGAAAATTTAAACAGTATTTAAATTAAAATATGAAATGTATTTTACCATAGAGTCTCCATTGTAGTTCTATACTCAATGGTACCAGATACTCTCAGATACGCTGACATTTTCAAGATTACCAAAAACGCATCCCGGTTTTTATATGAAGTGTCGCTAATGGTAGTTGCCTATACTGTGGTGCATTCCGAATTCAATATGTATATGCAAGTTTACGGCGCATGGAGCGTTCCGAATTGAAAACATGTATATACAGCATATAAATCGAAATGGGTTTCATCGGATTTTATGCTGGAGAAGCCAAATTTCATACATACATAACCAATATCATATTTTATGTTCTCCATGGGTGCGTTCGTGAAGCACGTTTGAGTGCACTCTACTGCACTCAAAATCGTTGGTGGAGCCGGTTGTTTCGCCCGGTTGACACATATTTTTAGCTAAAAATTATAAAATCTACTTTTACTCCGAAATGAAGCACCGGAGCGAGATACAATAAGAGTACCTTTTCTGTAGAACATTGATCAAGGATTATTTTGGTACTTTTAAAATTATCGAAAACGTAAAAAAACAAAAGATATGATCAAAAAAATTTGATGACCCCCCCAGATGTAACGCCCCTGAAAATATTTTTTAAACTTTTATTGGCTGAAAATGTGTATCCTTATTTGAAAAAACTGTGGCCAAAATTTCAAATTAATATCTCTTATAATATTTATTATACAGGGTGACCCAGTCATATGCCCACGGTCTATAGCTTCTTTGCTATAAAACATATCGACTTGCGGTTTTCACCAACATATAGATACATGCATGCCCCACAATTTAAAAATATTTTCGATATACATATACAAGGTGTCCCATCATGGCCTACTGAACCAAAGTTTTTTTTTAATGGAACACCCAGTATATTATGACATTTTTGGATTCCTTATCAAAAAATAATTATACTTTGTATAAACTTTTATGGGTCTATCATCACTCGTTTTGCTGATATTTGCCATTTAAGCCAAAAAAAGATAAATTTTTAAAAATCACTGCTTTAAAACAAAAGAACATTTTGGCTTGAAATCATGTCAAATTTAAGTTTGTGATATTTTTTATCAGGGTGCCTTATGAAACGCAAATTGAACAATCAAACGAAATTTTCAAATGGAACACCCTGTATATTTTAACATCAATCGATGGCATTTTTTACAAGCTTTCTATTGATATAATGTTTGTATGGTCGCTTATCAAAGGTTTAGGAGATAATAATATACAAACTGAGAAACAGTGAAAAATAGACAAAATAGTGCTCTTGATGAATTTTGTTGAGAATTTTTTTTATATTTGCCTATTATTTATTTCTGTCTTTCTCTAGTTTGCTTTTTTTATAATGTTGTTTTATTTCAATAGTAGTTTTTGTTGTTTTATAACAAAAATAAAATCGAAATTTGCAATTATCAATTTTGGTTTTCTAAGTCTCAGTATGCTTTGAAAATTTAGCAACTGATGTTACCAAGGAAACTCTTATTTTGTTTAGTTTCGTTCTAACGCCCTTTTCTGTACTTTTGGTAATAACTAAACCGATATAGTGAACTCTTCTAAAGAAGAAATGCGAAATATGCTGTAAGCTCTTGGTGAAGCTGAAAGAAATCCGCTTCTAGCTATCAGAAGAGAGCGTAAAAACGAAATTCAACAAAATAGGGGTTTCCTTGGTAACATCAGTTGTTAAATTTTCAAAACATACTGAAATTTAGAAAACCAAAATTGATAATTGCAAGTTTCGATTTTATGTGTGTTGTAAAGCAACAAAAACTGCTTTGTAGTATAACACCATTATTAAAAAAGCAAAATAGAGAAAGACACAAATAAGTTTTAGGCAAATTAAAAAAAATCCTAAAAAAAATTCACCATGAGTGCTATTTTGTCTATTTTCACTGTTTCTCAGTTTGGATATTAATATCTCCTAAACCATTGATAAACGACCATACAAACATTATATCAATAGAAAGCTTGTAAAAAATGCCATCGACTGACGTTAAAATATACAGGGTGTTCCATTTGAAAATTTCGTGTAACTCTTCAATTTGCGTTTTATAAGGCACCCTGATAAAAAAATATCACAAACTTAAATTTGACATGATAGTTGTAGACTAGAAGATGTAGAAAAATTTTTGACAAAATTTCAAGCCAACATGTTCTTCTGTTTGAGAGATGTGATTTTTCAAAAATTGATCTTTTTTGGCTTAAATGGCAAATATCAGCAAAACGAGTGATGATAGACCCATAAAAGTTTATACAAAGTATAATTATTTTTTGATAAGGAACCCAAAAATGTCATAATATACTGGGTGTTCCATTTAAAAAAAATATAACTTTGGTTCAGTAGGCCATGATGGAATACCCTGTATATATCGAAAATATTTTTAAATTGTGGGGCATGCATGTATCTATATGTTGGTGAAAACCGCAAGTCGATATGTTTTATAGCAAAGAAGCTATAGACCGTGGGCATATGACTGGGTCACCCTCAGAGGCGGATATAGGTTTCTGCCGCCGGTAGGCTAACATATTTTGCCGCCTAAAAAAAACACAAAAAATAGTTTTAAAAACATATTTTATTGCCACATTTTAAAAAATTGAAAATTTGCCGCCGTAGGCTTCAGCCTATGTAGCCTATTGGTAAATCCGCCCCTGGTCACCCTGTATTTACAAAAAGTAATTTTTTTTTAAATTTTTGAAGTGGTAAAACTTTTTAAGGAAGCATTTTCGGACAATACTTTATAAGTCAAAAATGCTTAGTTTTACTTCCTCTATCACCACAAAAAATTGTTACAGTTATTCAGGGACACCCTGTAGATTACAGAAACTTATAAAAATTCAGTACTTTTATTAATGAGGGAAATATTTGTTTACAACTCAATGACAATTGAGAGCTGGGAGAAGAGTTTGGGTTGTTTCGGCCGAAAAGCGGGACACGGATAACGCGCCACCGGATAAGTCGGCACTGGGACATCTCGGTAGCGGGATATCTCGTCACGGGGTAGGTTAGGTTAGGTTAACAAGACTATACCCGTCTTAAGGAGTGCCGAAATGTCCCAGTGTCGAGTTGTCCTGTACCCCCGAAAAGCGATCTGCATATGCGCGCATACCACTCGAATCACTTAAAACGTTGTCTACTTGCAAAATTGCATATGCTCCCCTCCGTCATTGGAATCGCTTTTCGCCCCAAACACTCTTCTCCCGTCTGTCAATTTTCCTCATTAATAAAAGTACTTTTTTAATAGTTTCTGTATTCTGTATTACGATAAATGCTTTGTAATTAATAAATAAACTAAACACAAAAACGAAACAACTAACTGCTAAGGTTGTGAGACAAATACAGTGCCGATTGCGCATTCCCGCATATGTGGATGCCATTTCCTGATAAACCGGAAGTAAAATTAAAAATTTATTCGATCCATAAGATTTGTTTTCTTAGATCATATAATATACTAAAATTTTAATTTTTTATTTCCATAAATAAAGAAATGCCAGGGGTGGCCCTAGTTTCATTTCCACCCGGTATATATACCAAAATTTTCCCAAAACTTTGCAAATTTTTTCCAAAAAAACTATTTAACCGATTTTAACCAAATATTTTTTAAAACGCGTCTATCCATGGTGTTTACTTTCGGTGAAAATTTGAAACCGGTAACTTTTATAATTTTCGAGAAAAAAAAAATAAAAACCGATTTCCATGAAAAATTTCAAGCCTGTATGTAGCCTTAAAAATATCTCAAAATTTCTTTTTTTCGAATTTTTTCAAAATCCAGCCCGCAAATGAAAGATAATAGAAAATGGATGCAATGTAGGGGGTCATTTGCCCTTTACACCCCCTAAAAAAAATTTTACTCGCCAATAACTCAAAAAAATCAAATTTTTTTCAGGTAATGTATCTTAAAAAATAATTAAATTTAAAAAAATTTAATATATTAATATCAGTAATTTTTAGAAACTTATCTGTACGAATTTTTATTTCTAAATTTTAGTTATTAAGCGAAATATGAATTTTTCAAAATACACCTTTACTCACTTACCAGAATGTCATGTTTTATATAAAAATTCAAAAACTTTTGAACGAAACATCGTAGAGACTTCTATTTTCTTTACACTTTAAATATAAATTATTAACTTTCAAATTTTTAATTTGAAACGCTACACCTTTGCTGTAGACCATAGAACTAATATAGATGGAAGGAGCAATACATGAAAATCGTAGTAAATAAAGTGAGATAGAGCTAAGGGGGGCAAATACAATTTGACAGTGGCGTTGACGTATAGTTTATGTGCGTGTATAAATACTCAAATCGCATTTGGAGTTATTTTTTGCTTATTAAATGTTATTAGATTAATTAATGTGATATTTAATTTTAACCGTTTACTGTTTAATTCATGTAAGTACGTATTTATAAATAATATTAAGAAAATCTAGGTTATTTTTGTTTATAAAATTTGCTGTACTTAAATTGTTAGAAAACTTGGTCTGCAAAATGTTTATAATGAAAGTACCCAAAATTTCATTCCTTATACATATAAACCTGACACGAAAGATGCAGGAGGATTAAGTATAAATCGGTTTATTAGAATTAGGCAAGCAAATAAGATATTTAATAATTATTCATATTTTAGGGGCGGATCGGCTATTAATTAACTCTGGAATTAAAACATGTTTTGGTTCCAACCACCGCTCCAACCTTAATTGGATTTTACTTTCAAAAAGCTTTTTTATACTAGATACTAGAAGTAAGTGCAACCCTATGGTGCAACTGGTCTATAATTCTCGATGACCAGGATTCCTCCCAGGTTTTAAGATAGGATAAATTTGGACTGATCGCCAATCATTAAGAACCTCAGAGCCACCCAAAAAATTATTTAAAAATTCAACAAAGAAGGGAATAACAGATTTTGGGAAATGAGAGATCATTGAATTACTTATGTTGTTCTTAGTAGGACTCAAGTTCCTTAGAATACCAACAGCAAAAAGGAATTCGGATCTATCAATTTTAGCAGAAACTCGGTACCCGAACGTGAAGAGTCCCAAGCAAGATAAGAACAATTCTCCACAAAAGGACACAGGGCACGATTCTGTACTTAATGACGTACAAAATTGACTGATTTCTATAATTTTTTAAACGCCTCCCTTTGAAGTTTAGAACATTCAAAGCCAGAGAAATCCCACTAACGAGACATACTCCCCTCTTAGCTGCAGAACCACTACTAGCAGGAAGCTTCTGCTCCTGACTTCAGATATCAAGACAATTGCATCCTTATACGAAACTGGAATTTAATGTATTAAAAGTGTTCCAAAAATAATTTTGAATAACTTTTTATTGTAATACTTAGTTTGAATTTATAAAATATATTAGAATTTTCTTTTCTTTTTGGTATTATTTTATTTACAAGTAAACGATTTGACAAAGATTAGCGATACCACTCATTGACTCATTTCATCTTGCGATATTATTTTATTTATTTAATGAAAATTTGTATATGTATTGTATGTTTTGAGCCGATGCCTATTTAGTGATGTGTTAGTTATACCGAATACCGGGTGGAAATGAAACTAGGGCCACCCCTGGCATTTCTTTATTTATGGAAACAAAAAATTAAAATTTTAGTATATTATATGATCTAAGAAAACAAATCTTATTGATCGAATAAATTTTTAATTTTACTTCCGGTTTATCAGGAAATGGCATCCACTTTCTTATTTTTTCTACGTAAAATCAAACATTGGTTAATTTTAAGTATGTTTATGACAAAAAAATATTTTTTTTCAAAACTTTAAGAAAAAATTTGAATTTTTTTTTTGGTAAAAAATTTGAGTAAAACCTACAAAAACTATTTTTAAACATACATATGGGATATCACAGTAACCGGAAAAAAACCCTCTATTTAATTTGGGAGTGGCCCCTTATATCATCCCATTTAAAAAAGTAAAGATATTTCCAAAAAACGCTTCTTGAAAATTAAAAAAAAAATAATATCTCAAGAACGGTGAAATAAATTTTATAAATTACAATTTATTTTACGTATGTGTATTATTTAAAAATAGTTTTTGTAGGTTTTACTTAAATTTTTTACCAAAAAAAAATTCAACAATTTTTCTTAAAGATTTGAAAAAAAAAATTTTATTTGTCATAAACAATAAACATACTTAAAACTAACCAATGTTTGATTTTACGTAGAAAAAATCAGGGGGTTACATTTAAAATAAGAAAGTGGGTGCCATTTCCTGATAAATCGGAAGTAAAATGAAAGATTTACTCGATCCATAAAATTTGTTTTCTTAAATCATATAAGATACCAAAATTCTAATTTTTTATTTTCATAAATAAAGAAATGCCAGGGGCGGCCCTAGTTTCATTTCAACCCGGTATAGTATACCACATTACTAGTATATGAATAAATTAAATTTAAAGTAATGTTTTTGGTTACGGATATGAAAACCTGTATTTTATAAAATAAAATTAAGTTAAATATGAATAAATTAAATTCAAACATATATTGATTTATGTGTAAAATAAAACATGAAAAGTCTGTAAAAACGAAAATATTCTATTTTAAAGGTGCATAGCTTTCTGCAGTTAAATATTAAAAATAGAAGAAAATAAATTAATATTTCTAAGTTCAATTTATTAAATTATTTAAATGAAATAATCTATTCATTTAAAAAAATTGCATCTAAAAAGTTCCAAGAAGCTAAATAAAAGCGAATTATTTACATGTGTTCTTATGGGAAAGTTATTAATTTGCTCCCTACCCGAATGTTCCCGATCATTTCCGATGTTATGTCGACTTAACAAAAACACCGATGGCCAATCTCACCGACACGACTTAAACTTTAAGAACTACTTAAATGTCTAAGTAGTCCTTATCGGGTCTCACCGTCATTGGAAAGGCGAACTTAAAGCCTAAGTTGAACTTAAAATTAAGTCGTCGATATCGGCGACTTAAAACTCAACTTAACCCAAAAATTACAATTTCTCGTGAAAATAAACTAGCAAATGGCATTATAATTCCAGAAGCAATTTAATTATAATTTATATAATTAATATTGATATCCCAAGACAAGTTTACACTAGAAATGACCATTTTAAAACCATGCCAAATTCCCATGTTTTTTTCAATATTTTCGTTTAAAAAAAGACACGTTTCTACAGTTTTTATTTCAAATATAAGACAGTAGATAAAACACATAATTATAAAATTTTATATATTATCACAGAATAATCTAGTATGTTCTAAGATTATATTGTGATTCTGTGGTAAAATAATAAAAATCATAGAATAAAACGACGCGACGGAAGCCGAACGACGCCCGAATACCAACCGAACACCAAAATCCAATCTCTACTAAACTTAGCGTAAGTATTCGTTTTATATGACTGGAGAGACGTCTTAAAATTTTAAGAAGAACTTAAGTGTAAGCAGCACTTTGTTAAGTCTTTCTTTAAGCACTGTTGGTGAGATCGGCCACGAATGACGCAGATATGCTCCTTCCATCTATATTAGTTCTATGCATGCACCATAGACCGATGTGAAGTTATCCTCCAATGCTCCCATCCGCCATTTCCGATGATAGCCGATCGTCTGGGGCGGTAATTTAAAAAATTAATAATTTGACTCGTAAATAGTAAAAAGCACGGAAGAAAGTGTTACAAAATTTATAGTAGTTTAACCAACATGTTGGAAATGAAAGTTTTTATAGCACGAGCGAGTGCTTTAATTATTGAGTTTATTAAACGCCAAATTAACCAACGAGTTGGTTAGAATATTTTTTTGTTGATCGCATTTAATTTAATTTCAGAGAACCTACTTTACGATTCAAAACGAACGTATGTATTTTTTTATTTTTTGCAAATTTCCCTTCAGTGGACATAGCTAAATACGAATCCATAAATAAACTTTATCTGAAAAAATTAAAAATTAGCCTTTAGGAAGAAAATTTATAATTGGTGCAAATTTTTTTGGATGTGGCTATTTATACATACTGTATGTATAAGAAATTGGCTATTTATACTTAGTGTATGTATACGAAATTGGCTATTTATACTTACTGTAAGTGAAAATAATTTGGCTATTTATACATACAGTGTGTATAAGAAAGTGGCTATTTATACTTAGTGTATGTATACGAATTTGGCTATTTATATTTAGTGTATGTATACGATATTGGGAACTTTTAGATTCCGCTCGCCCTCTGGTGGCAAAATATGAACTTCGATATTCGGTACTTACGTTTTTGATTTAACGCATTGGTACATGTTTTTTGAGATTTACTGAAGCTTTAAATGATAAATCTATTTGAGTTTTGTTGAATATGTAGTTATAAGGTACAAGAATGCATTTTTAACACAATTTTTGACAATGACAAGTACCGAATATCCTCCATTTATAGCGCCATTTATACTTAGTTAAAATTCCCAATTGGCTATTTATACTTACTGTAAGTGTAAATAATTTGGATATTTATACTTACAGTATGTATACAAAAATGGATAAATATGTACCACTGCAGGAGCAATTTATAAAAAATTGGGATTCTTGCAAAGAAATGTGGTTACATTTTTTTCGAAAACATCTACCATTAATGGGAGATTCAACAACAAATAGAATCGAACGGTCATTTTGGACATTAAAACATTACTTACAAACGGAATATCATCGCTTGACATCAATTTGTGTTTGTATAGAAGATCTTGTAGATTTTATAAATTCAAGAAAAAAAAAAAAATTAGCGAAAAATAAACATGCAACGCATTCATTTCAGGAGAGCCAACTATGGGAAACTTAGGTTTCCTACCTTGGAATGTCGATGGTTTCAATCTTATTTGAATTCACTGTACTATTGGCGATTTTTAAGATCAGATACGCCCTCTGGTGTGAATTTATGAACTAAAAGATACAGTAATATAATCCTAACCAATCATAACCAGGTAGAATTTGACAATTACTGTATCTTTTAGTTTAAAAACTGACATAGAGGGCCAAACAGCGCCATCTCTTGGTAATCGAAATTCACAATTACAACAAGTTTATTCGGACAAAAATATTTATAGTTGGTTTTACAAATAGACAGTCACTTGGTTTAGCCAATGATGTTTTTCACTAGAACTTTATAAATTGAGAGACTTTGATGAAGAGTGAAATGTAAGAGCTGTAATCCTGCGTTCCACTAAAGACTCACAACGCCACCAACGAGCCCCAAGTCGTTCCATTTAAAGCCACCGTCGCCGCGGTCGTGGGCTAAAACGTCATCAGTGACGTCACGGATATCGACCACGCCGAGCCCACAACGACCGCACATGGTGCAACCCTTTATTTGGATCTCCGTGGTCGTTTTCATTTCGCGCGCGTTTTCGAAAATAAATTAATGTACATAACCTACAAAATTCATATTAAAATTGCATCTTTAACAAAAATCACATAATTAGACCTTACAAATAACTCTGTAATAGAAATTTAAGAAGACGCTGCACGTGCCAATAGGGATAAGTAATAAAATCGTCAGTTTTTAATACAATTAAACATCGAAAAATACTTATATTTATAACGGTGCCAAATAATAATAATAAATAATGAATTAATAATTCATGGATATCATTTATTGATGTATGATAGATGTGAAAACGGAAATTGTGAGGTTATGTAAATGTAAATAAACACCAGGAA
This sequence comes from Stenus bimaculatus, assembly GCA_963971135.1. NCBI lineage: Eukaryota > Metazoa > Arthropoda > Insecta > Coleoptera > Staphylinidae > Stenus > Stenus bimaculatus. Next base: position 15,609,192 of record OZ020183.1, read on the forward strand.
AGCCAAATATCCGTTCCACTAAACATTTCGACAGTAGTAGTAGCTATGGGAGTTCTACACTTATTTTTTTTTTCTAAGTCCGTGACCTTGGGGGATAGTCGTCGAATTGTGCGAGTATGTATGACCTTGGGTAGATAAGGTTGGGTGTGTGATGTCTGCTCGTGGATCTTGCGGTTTTGTCTGCAGACTGACACGTGGTGTCCTTGGGTTGATAACAGTCTCATCTTGTGGTTTTTTAATTGTTTGTAGAGTAATAATAGTACGGCGCTGAAAGTATTGATAAGAATTGTGGTAGGTCTGCATTATGCCCTTGTGCTGATAAGAGTCTTGTGGTTTCTTGAATTAGTAAATTTTGGTGTTATGATCAAGCATGTGGTTCCACTGCACCTGCACCTTACCGTTTCCTACATGTTTTAACAAGATTTTTCATGAAAGTGTTTTAATTTGTTGATAAGAGCGACTTATTTACATCGTATGAATCACTGTTGCTAATAATTAAGCGACTCGCGAAGACCAGCTGCATTTTGCGGTTTTTGCTAATTGCGGTGCGTCTAGACGTTTACTCATCAACGACTTAGGTGTTATATAAAAGAGAGAACAATTTGTTCGCAGCATCAGTCTGATTTATACATTCGACAGAATAACGTTAATAATTTACAATGGAGTCAGTTTTGCTCGCGACAACAGCCCAAAATTTGGCTAACATTAGCCGAAAATTGGTTGAAGCTGTTGATGATAATCCTATTAATATTAAAAGGATTATGAAACACTGTTCCAAAAATATACGACTAATAAGGCGTGGGTTAAAAAAAGTGATTGCCGTTGGTACAAAACAGGGTATGTTAGCATCCATCGCTAATATAATAAGTTGTCGCACGCTATTAAAAACAAAATTACATCGAGGCGCTGGCGTTAATGTTAGAGCGAGGAAGTCTGCTCTCATTAAGTGGGAAGAAATGGAATCTGCTTTTAATGGAAGGATGCGTACGGGGGTTATAGTAAATTTGGGACACAAGGATCCCATTGTATTTATGGAAGATTGTGCGAAGATGTGTATGTTGAGATTCAAAAACGCCTTGAGAAAGGAACCCTTTTTTAAAGTGCACGCAGTATTTTGTGGAAAATTTATTAGGTTGAGTACCACCGGCGAAGAGATTGAAGACGTCAAGTATATAAATTCAAAAATGCCGTCAGTGATAAGCCGGGATACCGACTTGGTCACATGGTATGCTGACAATATATTGTTGCCGATCATTACGGAATTGGAAGAATTTCAAGAGAAGGAAAGCGGCTGGGCGTTAGATGAAATTATTAGTTTAACCCTAAATATTAATAAACATGTGCCTCTAAGGGCGGCATCATATGTACCCCTACCCCCTCAAGTAAAAAGTAAGAAAGCATGTGTAAATATTAAAAATATGGATAACGCATGTTTTGCGTGGGCAGTGGTGTCCGCCCTTTATCCTGCCAAGCACAACATCGAAAAAACCTCTTCGTATCCACATTATAAGGAAGTTTTAAATTTGGAAGGAATTACGTTCCCGATGCAAAGGGAAAAAATTTATTTGTTTGAAAAAAACAATAATATTTCCATAAATGTATATGTATTAAAACTAAAGAAGAAGGGCTATTCGGTGGAACCATCCTACTTGAGTGAAGAAAAAAGAAATGCACATGTAAATTTATTAATGGTGGCGGACAAGTACAAGACGATGGAAGAGGAGGATCTGCAGGAGGATGGTGATGTTGATCTCGTCCAATATCATTATGTGTGGATAAAAAATCTTTCACGATTAGTATCATCCCAATTAAGTAAACACCATGGTGTGAAATTCATTTGTGATAGGTGTTTACATTATTTCACCACCGAAATTCAGCTAAGTGAGCACGAAGAAAGATGTGGTCAAATGAACGAATGTAAAATTAAGTTGATACCCAATGGAAAGGTGAAATTTGTAAATTATAAAAATAAAGAAAAGGTTCCTTTCATAATATATGCCGATTTTGAGTGTATTTTAAAGGAGTGCGATGAAAGGTGTGGGGAAAATAGCCGAAAGTACCAAAAACATGAGCCCTTTAGCGTAGGATATTATTTAAAATGTACCTACGATGATACATTGTCGTACTATCGACAATATAGAGGACCAAATTGCGGAGAATGGCTATGTGCGGAGCTCTACGATATTGCCGAGAACGTTACGACTGTATATGAATGTCCCATACCCATGGATAATTTAACGGATGAACAAAAAATTGCGTTCGTTGAAGCTAAGGAATGCCATATCTGCGAAAACCCTTTTCAACAAGATGCTGTTAGAGTGCGAGATCATTGTCACTTCACAGGACGTTATCGTGGTCCCGCCCATAACGAATGCAATTTAAATTATCAAGATAGTCGCATCATTTCCGTAGTTTTTCACAATTTCAGCGGTTATGATGCTCACTTTTTAATGAACGACGTAGTCCGACAGAATTGGCAAGGAAAATTATCCATAATACCGCACAACACACAAAACTTTATTGGGATGATTAAAAGCGTAGGACATGACGAGAATTGCATAACATTCAAATTTTGTGATTCTTTTCGATTTATGGCGTCTTCATTGGACAAATTAGCCAAAGATTTGAAAGAAAAACCTATACTCCGGAGAGAATTTAAGTACTTGGACGCGGAAAAATTCAGCCTTCTAACGAGAAAGGGAGTATTTCCGTATGACTACATTAATGGTTTAGAGCGATTGGAGGAAGAAACACTTCCACCCATAACATCTTTTCATAGTAAAATTTATGATAGCGATTTATCGGTGGACGAATACGAACATGCTCAAAAGATCTGGAGCGAATTCAAAGTACAAACATTGGGCGAGTACTCGGATCTGTATTTAAAAACGGACGTGCTGCTGTTGGCCGATATATTCGAATGTTTTCGTGATCAGAGCTTAACCAACCACCATCTTGATCCAGCACATTATTTTTCCGCGCCCGGTCTGAGTTGGGATGCAATGTTAAAATGTACGAAGGTGGAGCTCGATATGATACAGGACGTAGAGATCTTAATGTTTTTGGAGAAGGGAATTAGAGGAGGACTAACACAATGCACACATCGATACGCAAAGGCCAACAACAAATACTTGGAAGATTACGATCCATCACAACCATCATCGTATCTCATGTACTACGATATAAATGCGATGTACTCGTGGGCGATGAGTCAACATTTGCCCTATGGGCGCTTAGAATGGATGGATAAATCACCAGCAGGCTTTCAAGCGGACTATTTTTTAAATGTGCCGGCCGACAGTCCGCGTGGATACATTTTGGAAGTGGATTTAGAGTATCCCGTAAACATCCACGACGTACAAGCCGATCTTCCCATGGCACCCGAACTCGGACTACCACCCGGCGGAAAATGTAAAAAAATGTTGGCAACCCTCTTACCCAAAAATAAGTACGTCATCCACTATACGAACCTACAACAATATTTAAAAAATGGGCTTGTGCTAACAAACATTCATCGAGTACTCCAATTCGAACAGAGTGCATGGCTGAAAAAGTACATCGACCTAAACACACAGTTGCGTCAGAGTGCAACAACCGACTTCGGAAAAAATTATTTCAAGTTGATGAACAACGCGGTATTTGGAAAAACGATGGAAAATGTTCGCAATAGGAGGATAATAAAAGTGTTAAGAAAATGGGAAGGAAGGTACGGAGTGGAAAATGCCGTGTCAGCGCCGAACTTTTATCGCAGCCGTATAATAGCCGATGATTTGGTTCTCGTCGAAATGCTTAAAACGGAGGTGGTCTTCAATAAACCCATATACGTGGGCATGTGTATACTAGATATCTCAAAGACCATACTATATCAGTTTCACTATGGGTATATGAAGACCAAGTACGGCGATAAATGTATGGCGCTCTATGGTGATACGGATTCGTTGTTCTATAAAATTGAAACAGCCGACATCTATGCGGACATGAAGGAAAACCTCCACTATTTTGATACGTCCGATTATCCTTCTGATAATATTTATGATATGCCTCGTGTGAACAAAAAAGTGCCGGGTCTGATGAAGGACGAGAACGTCGGTAAGGTGATGACGGAATATATTGGGTTGAGGGCAAAAATGTATGCGTATTATGTGCCAGAAAATAAAAATCCGTGCGTAAAAAAGGCGAAGGGCGTTAAATCCTACGTCGTCAAAAACAAGATCTCTTTTGACGACTATAAAAGATGTCTGATGGAGCGAATAGAATTTTCGCATGAACAAAATTCGATACGTTCCTTTGATCATCAAGTATATACGGTGAGACAAAAGAAGATTTCCCTAAGCCCGTATGACGATAAAAGATATCTGCTACCGCATTCGCACAACACACTTCCCTGGGGCCATTACAGTATTATGGAGCTGGATTAATATTTTTTTTATATTTTTTTTATTTTAATATTTTTTGTATTTTTGGTATTTTTTGTTATTAAATAAAATAAACTTGTTAAAATTTTAAATGTTTTATTTCATTTATCCTCTACAGATTTTATAAGATAATTAATTTATTAAAAACATTATAAAACATTATTTTTATCAATCCAACTATTATGTGATTTATCAAGTCCCAACCATTTTACGTAGACTTTATTTGCTTTTCTTCGAAGAACTTTTTCGACAAGGTAGGCATCATGATGTTTGACTTTTTGTAGTTCTTCAGAGTAAAATGCTCCCTGGATGGGTCGACCATTCATATCTTCCAATAAGTATGTAACAGGGGTGGTAATTTTCACCTCTGCTATACGAAATAACTCAGTGGTCCAATTTGTAAAGTAACTTTTGTCAAAAATAGCTTTATGTTTACTTATTCTAACAATATTGCCAACTTTAAATTTTCCTTTGTCAGCTATTTTTATATGAGAGTAAACAGTATTTAATAGATATTGCTCTTTACTTTTTGTGACCTCGACAGGTTTCATATTTATTGTTCGATGTTTCGTTTCATTGTAAGCTTTTGTAATTTTCGACAAATCATCATACCACTTATATTTTCCCAGTAAACTGAAATGCTTATACATTTTTTCTTTTAATGTACGAATAACTCGTTCGGCAATTGATGCTTTCATTGTGCTAAAGGTTGAATAATGATTTATTCCATTCTTTTTCATAAGTTGAGTAAAGTTTTTATTATAAAACTCTTTACCTTGATCGGTTTGTAAATTTAAAGGCTTTCTGCCGGTCATTAGAATTTCTTCCATCACTTTTGTAACTTCTAGACCAGTTTTATCTTTTAGCGGTTTTGTCCATACATATTTGGAAAAGCAATCAATTACAACCAAAATGTATCGATGTCCTTTATTTTCTTTGGCGTACTGTTGGAATTCTGCTAAATCTGCTTGCCAAAGATCATCCAATCCTTTTATTATTGTTCTGCGACGTAGAAATTTCCTTCGAGCTGGCTTGTGAAGTTCGTTTACAATGTCTTTTTTTACGTTTGTCATTTCTATCAGAGTGTTGGTGTGTGCTATGACAGTTTACCAAATAATGATGCAAATTTATCGAAATGCCAGTATTTATACAATTATAGAAGCCTCCCTGAGTTCTTCCTCGATACGCTGAATTTCATTGTTATGAGAGTTATTACCGGCCTGTTTCGAGGCAAGTAATAGACACAAGCGTTCTATCAGTTCATTTGGATCGTCCCAATAAACATATTCCAAGGGTTTTTGTGTTAATTTCATAAAACCTGTTCCAGTTCTATTTCTTATCGATCTGGTTAATGGACCGCTGTAAGTACGAAATGGGTTTGAAAGAGCAGGTTCAGCAAATATGGGTTTTATTATTTGCTGATATTTAAATGATTTAGATCCTTTTATCTGTTGAAGTGGATCGTTATCTCTTCTCAGCGCCGCGGTCCTTTGTAGTAAATCTTTATATTGTGCTTTGTCATCATCATTAAATCCTTCAGGATCTTTTTTAAATATAAGTTCATAAAGTCCCCGAGTGCCCTTATATTGTTTATTATCGACAATCAGATCGGGTCCTTTCAACTGAACAACTGATTTACCAAGTTTCCACTGTTCGATATTAGGATTATATACTATGCCATAAGTAGTATCAAACCTATCTTCTTTATCTTTGAACAAACCTTCAATGTATTCTCTAGGAAGGGGATCATATTGCTCTAAATAGTTATCGTAAACTACTGGATCAATATCATCAATAAATGATTGATAATATGGTCTCTCTTCTATGAAAACATTATCGTCTTCATTTACATTTGAACCTTCTGCTTCATGTCCTTCATCAAGTTCCATCAAATTATCAGCTACATCATGTAGCTTAAGTGATTTTACGGGAGCTTTGTATTTATAAGCAGCCTTTCTTTTATAACTTGAAGTCCTTACTTTATTTTCTTCAACTTGCTGCTCACTAAGATTTTCCTCTTTCGGTCCATCTGTCGGTTCTTCTTTCGGTTCAGCTTTAAGAGAAAGTTTGTCTGACTGATGTAACATTTTTTTTAATGGCTCTAAAATTGGTTTATAAGATCGAGCCAGTTGCTCTTCTGCATCAGATCGTCCTAATTTTAAGGCAAGAGCTTTTTTTCTTATAATATTTTTAATATCTATTATTCGTCGCTTAACATCCGTACTCATCTTGTTTACACCGAGTAGGTTATTGTTCAAAGGATAAGACTATACTAATCACTTAAGCTTATTTTTAACATATTTATAGATTTTCGTTTGCAACAAAGGTCAGGAACAGCTTTCATCAAGTCAGGAACAGCTTTTATCAGGTCAGGAACAGCTTTCATCAGGTCAGGAACAGCTTTTATCAGGTCAGAAACAGCTTTCATCAGGTCAGGAACAGCTTTTATCAGGTCAGGAACAGCTTTTATCAGATCAGGAACAGCTTTTATCAGCTTATTAATTGTTTTATAGGTTATGTTATGTTTTTAAAACAAAAAAATTGTCTAAATATTTCCTATATCTACCACCGTAAATGTCACTTTCTTTATCAATTACAAGAAAACCAAATTTTTCACACCAACATTGTGAGCATAATTGTTTAAATTCTTCAAACTTCATGTCACTACCAACATGATCATCATAAATATGCCTTAAGTTAGTATCGTCTTGTCTAAACAAAATTATAAAGTTGGTATTATCTCTTACAAGCTGCTTGGGGATGTAGCTATACGTTTGACATAGGTAAAAGGAATCCACATCTTTGTGGCGTCCCATAGCAAAATATTCTCTAATCTTCGCCTGCTTATCACAAGCCACATCATCAAAGATAAAAACTGAATTTTGTTTAGCAATATTTGGACTTATAATTTCTGTATTCTCTTTGTATGGGTAAAACCCAATTTCAGGTAATGCATGCATAATTTTTTCTAAGAACTGATACTTTGGTTGATATAGTGACTTGGAATAAACATACAAATTATTAAATTTTAAACCGTTGGGTTCAAACAGTAAACTTAACATCACATTTGTTTTGCCGCAGTTTGATGGGCCACATATAATTCCTCTAATTGAATTTGGTAGTAAGGCGCCATGTTTTTTCTCAGTAGTCTTTATTTCAAAGTACTTGTCCAAGTTTAATATTGACAGGGATCGTTCCTGTTTGACAGTCTTCATTGTAATAAAACGGATTGCAGATCCGACACCTATATATATATAGCGACCGTAAGGACAAACGTTTAAATGTCATCGTACAGCGGAAGAGGCATCATCAACTCTATGATAAATAAATTACCTATAGAGTTGCACATTCCAGGTTATCAGTATTGTGGTCCTGGTACAAAACTAGAAAAACGTTTAGAGAGAGGAGATTTGGGGATTAATCCATTGGACGCGGCTTGCAAACAGCACGACATATCCTATTCGAGGAATAAAGATTTGAGTGAACGTCACAAAGCAGACAAACAGTTGGAAATTGCGGCTTGGGACAGATTTAAATCAAGAGACGCAAAGATTGGTGAAAAGACAAACGCTTTAGCGATAGCCACAACAATGAAAATTAAGAGGAAATTGGGTATGGGTGTTAAACCGAAAACAACATCCCTTAGAAATGGGGTTTTTATAAAAGCAAAACAATCAATAAAAGGTCTACGAAACCTCAAAAATAACCCAAATAAAGTATTACTTAAGGAGGGGGCCCATATTGCATTAGCTGCTGCTAAAGTTGCTGTTCGAGATGCTGGTGGTAAAAAGCAGATTAAAACTCCGAGAGTTATACCCGTTCCTAAAACTGGTGGAATCTTACCACTTATACCCATATTTGCTGGACTTAGTGCATTGGGAGCGTTGACAGGTGGCGCTGCTGGTGTGGCGAAAACGGTTTTGGATACTCAAAAAGCACAGAAAAATTTAGAAGAGGCACAGCGTCACAATCAGACAATGGAAGCGATTGCTTTGGGAAAAAGCGGTAATGGTCTATTTCTAAAACCCTACCGCCGTGGGTTGGGCTTATATTTAAAAAATCAAAAAAACTAATAAAGACGCTTCCCAGACGAGCCCTCACTTCCATCGACATTCTTGAATTCGCTCACCACATAAAACATTTTAGGGGAGTATTTATGCGTGATACGCTACCAAGAAGACCCCTCAGAAACGAATGTGGTATTGTTAATTTAGACTCAGTCGAAGGACCCGGTACTCACTGGGTTGCGTACAGAAAACAAGGTAATCAAGTGAAATACTTCGATAGTTTTGGCAACTTACCCCCACCAAAGGAAATTTTGAAATATTTTAATGGTGATGAGATAGTCTATAACCACGAGAGACATCAAACGTTTGGTACATGGAATTGCGGTCATCTGTGCTTGGAATTTTTGCTATAAATAGGAGGGACTTAAGCAAGAAACTTCAGTCATGTCTACGACTTTTACTCTGAAAGGATATTCATCCGTGTTAAGCGAAACCTACTGTCCAACAATCGACTTAAACCCAGTATCTGAATATCAATTAGGACTTCGAGGAATTTACACCTATAATACCATACCCAACATCGAAGAGGGCAGCAATAAGTTTTATTTTGGAACATCTTCGATAACGATTCCTTCAGGGTCGTATGAAATTAAAGATATTGAAAAGTATTTGCAAAAAGAGCTAGTTTTACTTGCAAGCAGTGAAGGCATAAAAAATAAACAATCTGACGAAATTATCAGTTTAAAGCCCAACCATAATACTCTTAAGTGTGAACTGTTTAGTATATACGATATTGATTTTAAACCAAAAGACTCGCTCGGAAAATTATTGGGTTTTTCTGGTAAAGATTTGTTAAAAGCGGGGAAAGTCCATTCTTCAGACCAGCCAGTACAAATAAATAAAGTATCGCTCATTAGAGTGGAGTGTAATATTGTTACAGGAGCTTATTACAATAATAAATTAACACATATATTATTTGAATTCCCGCCTGCAGTTGATCCAGGCTATGCTTTAAATATTGAACCGAGCAATATTCTTTACGTTCCAGTAAACACTAAAACTATTAGTAATATTACAATTAGAATTTTAGATCAGGACGATTGTCTTGTAAATTTTAGAAACGAACAAATAATTGTTAGAGCAGAGTTGCAAAAAATCGCCTAAGTATGGGGATTGATTTTACCGAGTCAGAGGAAGGGTATAAAAGGCCAAGCAACGGAAGGTCCCCATTCATTAAGAAGAAGCATATCAAGGCGTTAACAACTAAAAGTGTTAATCTCCTTAAAGCTCACGGCTATCATGTCAAAACTACAAATATTTAAGGATGTTGTCTACGATGAATCGATCATCAAAGAAGAATATCATACTTATCTGCCGAGAACACAAAATTTTGGAAATAATGATGAAATTAGAATATTCATACAAAACCAGGATTTATATACTTTACCCAGCGAAAGTTATATTCACATCGAGGGAAACATTATCAAACCAACAGTTGGAGCCGGAGAAACTTTGGAATTTAAATTAATCAACAATGCATATATGTTTTTATTCGAAGAAATTCGATATGAACTTAATGGTGTGGAGATTGAAAAAATAAGGGACCCAGGTATTACGTCTACAATGAAGGGATATGTATCGCTTGGTGAGAGAGAATCAAAAGAATTAAATATCGCAGGATGGTGTCCAACTACTTCAAATTATTTCGGAGATAAAACCTATTTTTACGCATGCATTCCTCTGAAAATGATTATGGGATTCGCAGAAGATTATCGCAAAATTATTATAAATGCGAAACAAGAACTAATTCTAAATCGCTCAAGAACAGATTTAAATGCCTATAAAGGAACAGCGGGGCATAAGTTTCAAATCACTAAAGTTGAATGGCATATAGCTCATGTGTTGGTAAACGACGAATTAAAATTAGAAATGTTGAGTAAGCTAAGTGAAGACATTCCGATAAAAATACCTTTTCGCAAGTGGCAATTGATGGAACTTCCTGGTCTAAGAAAAACTAGAAAGGAGATTTGGAATGTAAAGACTTCGAATAACCTCGAAAGACCACGGTATATTATAGTTGGTTTCCATAATAACAAAAAAGATGTTGCGAATAAAGACTCCTCTCAATTTGATCACGTGAACATTGAAAATATTAAGGTTTACCTTAACTCCGATTGCTATCCCTACGACAACATGAATTTAAATATTTTATTGGACAATTATGCAGTTGCCTACTATAACTATAGTCAATTTCAATCAAGTTATTATGGAAGAAAGATAAATGAGCCACTCTTTGACTACATCAAGTACAAGGGACACATGCTTCATGTTTTTGATTGTTCAAAACAAAACGAGAGCATAAAAACATCATCAGTTGATCTAAAAATTGAAATGGAAGCAATAGTTGCATTTAGTGAAGATATAACAGCCTACTGTCTTATCATTAGTGATGCTGTAGTGGAATACACGCCTCTTTCGGGAATAGTACGCAATCTTGTAAATTAGTTATTTTTCCATGTAATAAATATGTACATTTTATTTAAATAAATTTTTAATTGTATTTTCACTGTTTTCCTATAAAATCACTGCCTCTTATTCTAGTTGCATACATAATATGGGATGAATTCGTCTCTCCCTATAAATATAGGTTGCACTAGCTTAGTACAATCATTTACAAAATGTCAATCAGCAAGTTTGGTTCTTCAAAAATATCTAAACGGGGTTCCCGAGGACCTCCAGGTATCGGCTTCCAATTGGCTGAAGACGGACAAAACTTTGATATTGAAAGAAAACGTCTTACTAATATCGGCGATCCTTTGAATAGTCTAGACGCCTCCAGTAAGGCTTATGTTGATGAGAAAGTAGATAAGCTCTCCACTGATAATAAGACATACGTCGATGATAACATAAATCAGTGGGCAATATCTTTTAAGAAGTACGTCGATTCTAAGATTTCTGATTTAGCAATCGATGTCTCTAAAACTCTGAAGGATAATTTTGGTTTTTACTCCCAAAAAATCACTCATTTGGAAGAAGAATTTAATAAGCAACATAGTCATGATGCAGACACTCAAGGAACAAGTAGTTTGGGAGCTTCCACGAAGAACTTGTAAACGTCGTTGTACAAACCTACTTCAATGTATTATTAATTGCCTACATAGTGTATAATTTTTTGTTATTATTTAAACAAATATTATGAGTTAATATAAATTGTATAAAATATTTACTTGTTTCTTTTATAAACATCCTTCACTTTTACCTCAAAGGTGTCTTATCACAAGCGCTCTTAACAAAGACCATTAATTCGCACAGGCAAAATACAGCTGCAGACATCGGATGACTCATATCAGTTTATTACGCGAAAAGCAGACCTACCACAATGCTTATCAATACTTTCAGCGTCGCATAATTGTAAACAATTAAAAAATATTATACAAGACCACGCAAAACTTGTTCAAACATGTAGGAAACAGAATGCTGCAGGTTCGTGTAAACCGAAACTCTTATCACCTCTTATCTAATTTTTACACAATATTCACTTGATTTGGACAAAACCGCAAAAACAAGATGACCGTTTTCAACATCGAAAAACTTACTAAAAACCACAAGATGAGACTCTTATCAACACAAGGACACCACGTGTCAGTCTGCAGACAAAACCGCAAGATCCACGAGCAGACATCACACACCCAACCTTATCTACTCAAGGCCATACATACTCGCACAATTCGACGACTATCCCCCAAGGTCACGGACTTAGAAAAAAAAAATAAGTGTAGAACTCCCATAGCTACTACTACTTTCGACGGTGGCGTTTGTGGCCTAGTGGAACGGTAAAACTCGCGGTCGTGGGCTTTGTGCGTCTTTAGTGGAACGCACTGTAGGTCATCGGCAAGCAAATTTTCTTGTAACTTTTTAATGGCTGAATAAAAAATCAATAAAATTTACTTGTGGTAAAACAGTGTAATTATAAATTTTTTTTGTCTCCTATACAATTTTTCTAACTCCTTTAGTTTAGGAAGAAAATAGTATATTAAAAAACGAGTTTCATAAGTCGCATAGCGACGAGTATTTTAATGAGCAAGTGCTACTATCGACTTATGAAACGAGTTTTTTATACTATTTTTTCTATTTTGCGCCTTTTTATCTATTTAAAATAAAATATTATAGTTTTCAATTTTAGTAACTTTTTTGGTAGTTGGCAACTCTAATGTCAGGTTTGTCAAATCATCAAATAACCTGTAAATCGCTTGGCAACTGCCACATTAAAATCAATAAACTTCAGTGCTACCAACTTCGAAAAATAAAATTTACTACTCAGTAACGCACCGATAGCAGTGCGGTACTGGCTGGTAACGCACTGCTGTCAGTGTGTTACTAGCGACTAGTAACGCACCAACATAGAAAAAAATATTTCCATGTAGTGCATAACCTAACTTTAGAAAAATATTTAAATTTTTCGCCAAAAGGTCTGTACAAAGTAATACCACTTATTCTTGGGACTAAAATAAAATGATTTAACCAAACTTA